>JAJOOO010006430.1:0-68518 GCA_029582685.1 Solanum piurae
GGAAGGGGATAATTTTAACTCATTAATCCACATTAACAATAATATCTCCAAGTAACAACTTGAAATATAATAAATTTATGTTATAATATAGTATGAACATGTAACTAAAACAGAATATATACTTGTTGACTCTAAATATAAACTGTATTTGTATATAAGCAACTTCTAATTTTCTTTAAAATTATTACCTAAATTAAGTTATTTTAATCCGTTGTTTTTTTTATTTTTAAATTTAGTTACTTAAAGCCATTGACTTTTAAAAGTACTCTCGTCGTTCACTTTTACTTGTCTATTATTTCAAAAATAAATTCTCATTTGACTTATCACTTTTAACATATTTTTTCTTACTTTACCCTCAAGATGAATTAATATTCTCCAAATCATTTTTTCAAGATCTAAGACTATATATTATAATTAATATTAATTTTGAGAAAATATTTATATTAATTATTATTTCTTAAGTGTTTTGTAAAATTTAAAATGGAACGGCTTTCTTATTCGGTGTTCAGTATTTATATTGAAGTTCGATCATTTTGAATTCACACAGCGTAAGATCTCATTCGAGAGAAATAATTTTTCATATTCAAAACTCAAATTCGAAACTTCTGATTAAGAGAAACCAACCATATGCACCACATTGTTTTGGTGGTTGGTATTGCTGACTAGGCCACTAGGATATGTAGAAAGTAAGCTCAATGACAAAGACAAGAGAAGGTTAATACTATGGGTGCCGGGTGGAGTTGGGAAGGTGGGTATTATCTACCATTTCCTTTAGAATTAATTCATATGTACTTATAAGATTAAAAAAATATTTTAATTAGAAAAAATATGATTCATTAGAATTCAGAAGACCCTATCATAATTAAAGGGGAAAATTAGTTCTAACTTTATGTACTTTTATGGGTTTAAAATCAATGGTAAGTAAAATTTAATAACTTATAATAATAACAATAAACTACATGTAATCTCGAAATTTAAAAAGAATAGTGAAATTTACTATGATACATTCAAGAGCCATCGTAATAGCAATATTTAAATCTATTGAGAACAATAATTTTTATCATCAAAGTATTAGTGTAGTAGATGAGGTTATTCTTCTCTTAATCAGAGATTTCAGTTTCAAGCTCTAGATATAGAAATTTTTTTGGTAGAGAGTGTTACCTCTCCAAATGGGGTCCTACCCGACGCGAATCCAAATTAGTCGAACTCTAATATAAGTATCAAATATCGGGGCGAAAACCCAAAAAAGGAAAACAATATATTTTGCCTCTTCTTTTGTGGTTTTGCCTTTGTCAAAGTCAATATTATCTTTTCCTTTTTCTCCTAATAAATATGAGAAAATCATCTGTAGCATATGTTATTCTAGTAGTCTAGTACTAAAGTACCAAACCTAATGGAGTATTAATTAAAATATACTAAAGCATTAAATCTAATTAATTATTATTCTAGTAGTCTATGGTTGCCTTTGCTTCTCTCTTGTTTTCTTTTTCTTCTTGAGCCATCTTTAATTAAAGTCCCTTTTATTGCGGGCTATATTATATTATTAATCGATTAGGAATATTTAAAGGTGTTCAAAATTTATATAAAGTAATATTCTTATATATATATAATATAATTTACTAATATTTACTCCCTCCGTCCACTTTTAATTGTTATGTTGCACTTTTCGAAAGTCAATTTGACTAATTTTCAAAGTTAAATTAGATTACATTAATTTGATATTTTAAACAAAATATTTAGATATTCAAAAACTATACAAAAAGTACTACAAATTGTAATTTTTTACATATTAATAAATAATCGTAAAATGTTAGTCAAAATTCTTATAATTTGACTCTAAAAAAAGAAATCATGACAATTAAAAATAGTCGAATGTAGTAATAATTTGTAGATTGTAGCTCTATATCCCTTGTTATTTTTCTGGCCAGAATTCATTTCTCTCGTGTTATAAATTTTACTTGCTAATCGGCAGGATCTTTTTAAATGTTTTTTTAGTAAGAAAATATTTTATAAAATCATATTTTTCTACTTTTTTTGAAAACCCAGGATAACCCGCAGCCTCTATAATTCTGTCACAGCCTCTACCCTTCGAGTGAGCACTTTCTTTGTTATATTAGGTAGTCTAAACAAAAGAATCATGTATTTGGCTATGTCAGACTCATGAGGCTAAATTAAAAGTGTTTTTTTAATATAAATTTTAGTCAGTTATCTTTGAAATAATTATTTCTATGTGTTGATCTTTTTATTTCTCTGAAAAATTATAGACCTCTTAGACTATATATGATCTAAAAAAATTATTTGAGCAGACTAAAAATCTTAAAATAGTAGATAACGATCTAAGTTCCTATAAACGTGAAACAACAATTCAATATGATCTTCTTCTTTTTTTCAATATGGTCTCATTGAATGTCCTAAAAAGACATTACATATCCTTAATTGCAGATTGCATGCAGTACTCCAAGGCTCTAACTTATAAAAAGATTTAATACACTTAACTTTACTATTATTAATTAATTCACTAAGACATGCTTGTATCATTACGTGCAGCCCAAAAGTGGGTCAAGTAAATTTATTTACCATATAGTAAAGTAATATAAAAGGATAATCAAACACAAACATAAATTTATTCCAAAATTGCACTTTAATGAATAAAAGTAGTAACTAATATAAAGTCTCAATTTAGAGTTATTGTCCCTACCCTACTTGAGCCTACTACCTACTTTAGGCTTCAAATAATACTTTTTTAAAAAAAAATTACGAGACACGATATTCAATTGAAAAATAATACAATACTTATTTATATACCACACGATTCAAATCTATTAAGAGAAAAAACTTTATTTTCTTGATACATATTTTCAGATTATCAAATCATCTTTATATTTGTGATCTTCATTCGCTACAAAAATATATTCGTATATTGGCTTGCCCTCTCCAAAATATGTTTGATAATTGCATATTTGCTTCCCACAACATTTACAATATTCTATAAGAGAGTGATATACAATATGTCCTCTTATTTGATAAATTTGATGATAAATAAAAGCAATTTATTTTCATTATTAATTTAAGCGTCCCAATTTTTTTGTGCTAATTTAGCCTTTATTAAATGTTTCACAATTCCATAGCTATGCTTATCAGTTACTGAATATTCTAACATTCATTTTTCTTAATCATCTCTAATTCCCCAAAATTATTACAAGAATAATTGTAAAAAAAAATTAAAAAAACTTTGGATCCTAGAAAGCTTGTTGGCCCACCCCCATTATAAATCACATGTAAGACACTGGTGAGTTCAGATAATTTTGTATTGTAGTATCTTTAGATTGGGTTTCTTTAGATATGTTTTATTCTTAGTCTGTGGATATAATTAAGGGAATTTTACCTAAATCATGTCGTGTGAGGAGCTAATTATATTTTATTTCTATTCTTTTTCATATTATAAAAATCTCTTAAAATTAATGAAATTCAGATATATCTCAAAACGTCGATACATCGCGTCCCGGTTTCGGATACATCGTTCAATGTTCTGATACATCACATCTCGATTTCGGATACATCACTCAACGTCCTGATACATCACGTACATTCTAATACATCACGTAAAATGATGTATCCGACCGATATATCACATAAAGTGATGTATCCGAGAGAATAGGAGAGAGTAGAGATTTTTATAATTTTTTCAAATGATAAATAATTTTAGAGAAAATGATAAATTGTAAGCCTTGTATTTAGATTTTTCCTATAATTAACTATCCTTTTTATAGTAGTTTTAACAAATTTCAACGTTGGATCTTGAAAGTTTGTCCGTAAAATAAATAGACCCAAAAAATCAAAATTAATCATTTTTAACTTCTAAGGTCATTGGATGTTATTTCCTGCATTATAAAATTTTAAAAAAAAATATTGCGCTTTTGACCTATGAAAAAGAATGTGATCGACATCATGTTAAAGATATAATTAAATAAAAAAAAATATATTTTACATAAATATTAAGCTGTTAGATGAAAGGTCATATAATTCAATAACCAATATGATTGAACTATATTTGTCACCCTTTGAGCATAATAGGGGGAGTAGAGTTGGATCTACTATTTAAATTTTATGGATGCTAGATCCAAATTCTACTTGATTTACTTGGTTCAAATCAATTTTTATATATTTTGGCTAAGTTTTTGATACATATACGAAATTTAATTTAAGCCGAAACTGTCATATTCAAATGAATCCATAACTTAGCAAAATACATCCATCTTAGAGGGGAGGTCGGGAGGAGAGTTGCTGAAGGAAAAACTTACGGATAAGTATTTATATCAAATTAATAATATTTAGCATGTGTAGATACAAATAAATTTTGTGATCATATATATTAACTAATAGTATAGTTTATTGTAGACACAAAATGTGGCGCCTATTAAAATATAGGTTTAAGTCATCGATAATCTCTTAAATTGTCCGTATAATTCACTTAGACACTTTAACTAGGGCTTGTACCTATTGAACACCTAAATTATTCAAACATGTATCTATTAAACACAAAACACACTATATTTTTAGAGCAACTTTCACATATAGCAAACACAAAATTCATATTTGTATGCTATAACAAAGTTTGCATAATTGCGCTCCATAACAAACATAAATATGTATATTTCGCTATACATATACAAAAGAAAGCAGTTGTATAATCTGCTTTGGTATACATATACAAAAAGATCAATTGTATAAAGTGAGAGAGGTGAGTGAGCGAGCGAGATCTGGGAGAGTGGCAAGCGAGATATGGGAGAGGGGAACGAAAATATATGTATATATACAATTTTCACGCATTTTATACATTTACGTTTTTGTATAAAGTGAGAGAGGCGAGTGAGAGAGCGAGATCTGGGAGAGTGGCGAGCGAGATCTGGGAGAGGGGAGAAAGGGGAACGAAAATATATGTATATATACAATTTTCTCTCACTTTATACAAACACAAACACATTTTATACAATTTGCGTTTTTTGTATAAAGTGAGAGAGGCGAGTGAGAGAGCGAGATCTGGGAGAGTGGCGAGCGAGATCTGGGAGAGGGGAGAGAAAGGAACGAAAATATATGTATATATACAATTTTCTCTCGTTTTATACAAACGAACTTTATACACTTGCATTTGTATAAAAAATGAGAGAGGCGATGGAGAGAACGAGATTCACCAGGAGAGAGGTGAAATAACAACAGTTTGCTATGGAGTACAATTAAATCAAACTATATTTATAGTATTTAATTTGAATTAATAGTTTGCTATTATATATAATTTTCTCATATTTTTAATTAAGATGCCTAAGAGAATTATGCAAACAACTTAAAAGAGCATATAACTTAAAGCCTAAAACATAATTGACACATATATAGTAGTAATAATTATGACACTATTATATGGAAAATAGAAAGGATAAGGTGAGTTTGAATGAGAGGAACAAATTAAATGAGATTGAGTAGGAAATACGTATAGAAGAACAATTCTTGGGTGAAGCAATCAATGTATATATATATATCGTGAGAGTTTTCCCACACACAACCTCTTAAGCTTCCTTATAGCCACATCAAAAAAATTATTGTAGTTCTTTCCTTTCATCCGTAGAGTAATTGTTCTCGAAAACTACAAACATTTCAATTATCACTTAGAAAAAAAAGTTAATATTTAATAAAGAAAGATTACTTTCTCTGTTTCATATTAGATAGACATCTTACCAAAAGTATTTGTCTCATAGTACTTGATTATTTATTAAATCAGGATAAAATCAATTATTTTTTCTCATTTTACCCCTACAATTAATATAACCTTTGACGATTCATTTTGAAGATTCAAAATTTCTTTTTTCAAGAGGCTAATTAATTAATACTCCCTCCATTCACTTTTACTTGTCGCTTATTCTTAAAATAAATTTTTATTTTTACTTGTCACTTTTGATATATCTAGAAAAAACAATTATTATTTCTATGTTTTACCTTCAGCATTAAATACTAAACATCATTTAATAGGGATGGACAATAACAATGAACGGAAGGAGTATGAACAAAGGACAAAATTGTAAAATTGATCAATTTATTCATGATTTCTTAATCACCATATAAAATAAAAAGGGTTCATCTAATATAAGACGAAGGAAGAATAAAATACTCATTAAATACCCCATAAATTTTTAAGGACATATAAATGAAAAATACGATAAGTATTTTGAGACGTAGAAAATTAGTTATATGCTGAAGTGCACGTCTGGGAAATCTCAACTCTCAAGAGTAGATTGAGAACAACGTTTTATGTGCTTTGGAGTAAACTTGTAGAGAGCAAAAAAGAATTGTAGTTTTGCAGTAGATTTTGAGGACATTGGAATTAACGAAACAGGAAGTTGTAGCCAACCCTTTGAGCATTAAATGTTCTTTCATCTAATTGTAACTGTTTTAAAATTCAACTAATTTAAATTCACATTCAAAGTTTCAATTTAAAAACATGCCTTGGTTTCATTTTTTCGTCTGATACCTATTTTGGGGGTGATTGATTGTGATTTGCATAAAAAAGTTCTACTTTTAAAATAAATCAAATCTTACTAAAGACGGACTATTATTTTTTAAATTTGAATTCAAAACTTTTAATCAAGAGCGATTAATACATATCGCTCTGCTGCATTTTTGGGTCATTAATGCAGTGGAGCATTTCTGTGGTGTTTTATGTTGGTTGAAAAGAGTAATTCATGTATTAAAATAGCATAACTTTATAATATAAATGTAATTTTACCTTTTATAACATGTTGCATTATTATCCTATTATAACATGTTGAAATAGTGAAGTAGTTAATGTTAGAGATCTTATTTGGAAATTAAAGTCAAAGTATGAGTCTCGAGAACTAAGCTTTGACCAAAGCTGACTTCTTGACAACATCAATTCTCTAACTTACAAAATTCAATGCATGACACAAGAATCACTAAATTTTGAAAGCAATTACTCCCTCCGTCTAATAATAGTTGTCCACTATATTATTTTGAAATGTTCAATAATATTTATTTATTTTGTAAAATTAATGAATAATTTTACACTTAGTTCCTAATTTACTCTTATAATTAGGAAAAACCTTTTGGCCAGAAAATTTGGCCAGAATTTGTCCAGAATGGTATTTTACCTATGTTATTTTACTTTTTAAAATTATTTTTACTCTTTTAAGTTGAATACCTTTTAACTAAAATAATAGAAAAAAGATTAATTTATTTTAAAATAAAAAAGATATTATAATTTTTTTAAATTTCTGACCAAATTCTGCCCAAATTTTCTGGCCATTTAGCATTACCCTTATAATTACATATAGTCATATCTCTATTACATTTTTCAAGACATTGTATTTATTATTTCCTCTGTCCAACAATACTTGTCCAATATTGACTTTGTACACTTCTTAAGAAACTATAAATAGAAGGATAATTTTACTATATCACCCTTTGAATATAATAAATACAATGTCTTGAAAAATGTAATAGAGAAATGATTATAATTAATGATAAGAGTAAATTAGAAACTAAGTATAAAATTCACTACAACAAATATGATATATAGCTACGACATCAAATTCATCACTAATTGTTCGCTTTTAATGAAAAAAATTACTTTTCATGCTTAAATATATGAGACACATATTTTTAGTGACGAAACATAAAAATCCGTAGCAAAATTTCGTCCACTAAAGTTTCCCCCCCAAAAAATTAATTGGCACCATTTGGTAAGTAGTGTTAGTCACGAATTTAAAGTTATCAGTGACACATTATTTCGTCACTAACAATGTATCTAATTCATGATAAATTATTTTTTGTCTTAAAATTTATTGATTTTTGGACCCAAAAAAATTTCATCTAAAAAAATATGTTGTTACAATATCGATAAATTAGAGTTTGTAGTTAAATATTATAAGTTTTAGCTATAAGAATTTAGATTTAATTGTGATATTTATTTTCGTCACTAATAGTATAAATAATTGATGACAAAGATTTTATTGTCACTAATCAATTTGTGATTTAGTGACAACAAAAAAATTGTCACAAAATATGTAAGGTGTTAAATAGCGACTACTTAAAATTTGTAGTGAATAATTGAACTATTTGCTACGAAAAAAATTCATAGCTAAATACAATTTTTTTTGCTACAATTGTTCATAATTACAAGTGACAACTTACAAAAAGAATCATACAACTGCTTCATAAGAAATAGACAGAGTCCTTTCGTTAATTGGCGAGGAAAATTTTTAAAACCAACGAATTCGATCCATTTTGTAAAAATGAAAAAGTTCAATTCATCAATTTTTTTAAATTACACAATTATAAAATGCATCATTTCAAAAATACAATCCATGTTATAAGTACCGTGAGTGGGGTGCGATTCTACCACTAGATCACTAATATTTGTTGGTTTAACACTTTTTTTTTATTTGATACACTTTCATCGATAAAGACGATAGAAAAACTAATTTCTCAAGTTTTGGTGCTAATTTTTGTGCGTGTCTATTGATTTGTGATTGGTAAACTGCATAGACTAAGTCGAGCTATTTGCTTCTGTCTAAAAATATGTACATATTTAATGTAATTCTACATACGTACGTAGATCAACTATACAGAGATAACATCGACTTACAAACTTAGACTTTGCAAAGGTGTGAAATACTTCATGAATTTTTATTAACTTTTTCCATCAGTGTGAAAATCGAAATAAACTAAAAAATGAAAGCACAAATAAAAGAAATGAACCAACTAGGATTTCAAATATATTATAATGAAGTATTATAGTTATGGGCATCGATGTTTTTTTTTAAAACAATTGATTTAGTGATCTAATTGAATCGATTGTTCAAAAAAAATTTAATAAAATCAAAAGTTTAATTTTATATAAATTTATAATTGTACTAAATAATTTTTAAAATTTATAAAAATAACTAAATAAAATGACAGAACCATACTGAATATATTTAAAGTTATGTTAAAAAATATACAGTTTAATTAAAATATAATCTACATTTGAATGAATTGTGGGTGGTAAACTTCATGCACTTCTGTATGTGTATAAATAATCATATAATATATTATATCTACAAAAGTTAAATTTGAAAGAAGTGAATGAAGTTAAAAATAAAATAAAATGAGAGACAAGAGTAAGTTGATCGGATGGTAAACACTCCTCACTTCCAACCTTAAGGTTGTGGGTTCGAAACCCCAAGAAAGCATAATGTTGTGGTGTGGGAGCTCGTGGGGAGGAGTTTAAAATAAATTGAGATGGGAGGATAATAGGAAAATTAACCTTTTTTATAATAATAAATTTGTCCCAATTAATACATTTAATAACAAAATAATTTTTGGTATATAAAATATAGTCATTAGTGACGAAATTAGATTTTGTTCAACTACGAAATACATATAACTTTAGAAACAATTGATGTCGTCACTGATTGAAATAAAATAATTAGTGACGATATAATTTTGCCTGTAGTAATAACCTTTTTAGTGACAAAGCATACTATTAACTACAAAAAATATACTTTTTACGACAAATAAATTGTCACAAATGTTTAAGCATTCAGGGACGATTTTTTTTTTGTAGTTAATATAATACTTTTAGCGACGAAACACTAAATCGTCTTTGTATACTTTTAGCGACACACATTTAGTGATGACTGATTGACGAATTATTTTTCGTCTCACAAGATTTTTAGTGACGAAATATGATTTATAAATGACGACATTATTTGTCCCTAATAATCGAATTTGTTGTAGTGATTATCCATTGATTTCATAAAGTGGACAAGTATTGTTGGACATCCCAAAATAGTATAGTGGACAACTATTGTTGGACGGAGGAAGTATATTCCAAGGGTGATATAGAAATTCCCCTTCTATTTATAGCTTCTTAAGAAGTGTGCAAAATCAATAGTGGACAAGTATTGTTGAACAGAGGGAGTATATTAAAAATAAATTTATTTTTAAGTTTAAAATTAAGAGATACTCCCTCCGTCCTATTTTATATGTCACCTTTTTACTTTGCACTTGCATTAAGAAATGATGTAATTTTACCTTTCTACCCTTATTTAATATTTTCTTAAGTCAACTTTTTTAATAAATGACAAGATTAATTAACTATTCTATCAAGGGTATAATAGACAAAATATGGTAATTTATGCATAAATTTTATAAAATGACAAGTATTGTGGTCCAACTATTTATAGAATTGGATGACATATAAAATGGGATGGAGGGAGTAGCTAATTATTGAGTTTCTAAATTTAGAGCCACTTTAGATTGACTTTAAGAAGTACTTTTTAAGTCAAAAATAAAAAGTCATACTTAAATAATTTTTAATTGACATAATTTCCTTTTTTTTAGAGTCAAACTATAAAAAATTTGACTAATATTTTATGATGTATTTTTTCATCATATTGATATGCAAAAAATTGCAATTTATAGTACTTTTCGTATAGTTTTTGAATATCTATTTTTTTTGTTTAAAATATCGAATTAATGTAATATAATTTAACTTTGAAAATTAGTCAAATTGACTTTCGAAAAACGCAACATGACAAATAAAAATGAACGGAGAGAATAGTAATTATCTCTTGATTTTTTAAACCGAATAAGTACAAATTATCATTATTTTAATATTTATAGTGAATAAATGAAAGTATCAATGGAGGGAGTATTTTCAATCCGTTTTTCAATGAGTAAAATAACTTATACATTTAGGGGTGATACAATAAAATTATTTTTTTATTTATTACTTTTAGAGTAAGTCAAACATATGTAGAAGTAAACCTGAATAATCATGCAACAGCCATATGAAAGAATATACTCCTTCCAATCTATTTTAAATATCTTTCTAAGGTTTAAAAATTCGATTAATTACATTAATTAAAGTGGCCATTTTGAGTATATATATCATCCTTGATCCTTTGCCTTTGTTTTCGAGAAGTATAGTTGAAAAGTTTTTCATGAAGTTGCTCACACAATTTATTATAGCAAAGTTCAAAACGAGAATAGAAATATTTTAATTTTTATAAATGACATAGGAGTATTATTTTGAACCATTTTTAACAGATTAATTTTTTTTTTAAAAAAGACCGGAGGGAGCAATATTTCTTAATTATCTTAGAGTAGTTGGTAAGGATGAATAAAGGCCTAGGAAAAAGTTTAAAACAATTTTGGATCAATCAAATCATCATTAATAATATTGACCATCTAATTAGTAATTTAAATTCTTTATCAATAACCAAGTACTTCTAGTTATTATTTTTTCTTCTTCTTGACTAATTTGACAATTAGTAGTACAAAGTTTATTAATTAATGAATAACATGAAGTACATGATACTGTTAACTTTTTGGAGACAAATGTTGTATATCAATAGGTCAAAAGCTAGATAAAGCCATACTCTTTGTTTAATTGACAGCTAAATAATGGGGACACATAAATTCCATACACTAAAGTTGTAAAACATATTTTGTAAAAAATAGAAAAACCATATATATATTGTGGTGCTATCCTTAAGCGGAGGTATTGAGTTTGATTTTTGGGTATGAAATCGTTTTTGTTAGGGAGAATTAACACCCTAAAGTGGAATTTCTCTGCAATAAATCTAAATTAGTCGGGCTTCAAAGTGAATACCAAACACTGAATGAAAGTAGAAGGAAAAAAAGTTGTTGTAATTTGCCATAGACGAGACAATCTGTTTAATTACTAACCAGAAATCTAGCACGCATGTTACTCAAAATCCATTTTCACAGAATTATCAAACATTATTTGAAATCACATTTGTTTAAACTTATATAAATAGTTGATTGATCAAGCCCACCTTTCTTCCGTCTCTTAAGATCCGCTATCGTTATTTAATTCGTATATCTACTTCATACTTCTTTGATCTCCCTTTCTCATAACGTAACAAATAAGTTTTCGTAAATTTGATGGTCAAGTTCTCTATTAATTACGTCGTAAATACGTCTTAAATGATTCTAATAATTGTATACTTGGAAGCACTTTATTTTCAATCATCAGATGGTAAAAGATGGTGGCATCCCTCCTTTCTCTCTCCATCACAAATCACAATAGTCATACAGTCAAATAATTGAGTTAGACGAGAGATAATGGACAAACTATCAAAGAGGTCGGCATGACAAATAATTAGGAGTTAATTATAACATTCATAAAAGGAAGAAAAAATCAATATAGAAACTTCAACTAAGAAATAATAAGAATTTGGTGGAGTGTGGGTGTCTTCGTCTCTTTACCTAATCATGAGCTAGTTTTTGTGGTTGAATTGAAATCAAAGTTTATTTTTTTCTAACATATGGTATAGCGTCAGAACCACTCTAATAATCTAATTCATTATTTACACGACATATGTCGACGTTTGGGGATGTTGTGTCCCACATCAGTGATGTGGAGTATAATCAAGTGTCTTGACCTTGTTATATGATCTTAGATACTCCTCTTACCACATGAGTTAACTTTCGCCTTTTGAAGTTGAATTAGATTCAAGATCCGTTTCTTTCATAGCAATATTGTGAGTTACAATAGGTTCTATAATCTAACAATTTTAAAGTATATGAATAATAGAACTAAACAAAGACAAATACAAGATTTATATGGTTGATCTCACCTAACCAAAAACATCATTAATATATGTATCTTTTAATATTACGTAGCATATATATTGTATACTACATATTATGAAATGTTAACATAAGCATAATTAAGAATGAATTTAACATTATAATGGGCATATATCAATTTCCACTACAAGTATCTTAGGCTTATGCTTCATGTCACATGCCTAATTATCCTATGTGTGAACAACTTTTTAACTCTTAAAATTATCATTTGAACACCAGCTCCACTTTAAGTTCATGGATGTTAGAGAAAGGAAAGGCAAAGAGAAGCATATTCTCAAGAAGTATTACAAATATTTTTAGTTGTAACTGAAAAGAGGCTTCAATTACCTTTAGAAATGGAAGCAAATTTTATTTGTTTAAAGTGTAAAAAATTTGTCAAAAAAAAAAGGTTTAGCAGTTAATTAATTAAAAAGCCACATCTCTTTCAGTTTGTCTCCATTTACACTTTTTCAAAGATTGAGAATTTTGATCTTTCTAAGCTAAATAGTAGCAGTGGGGCAATACAGCATGTGACAAATGTAATTAAGTAAAAAGGGTCCTAGAAATTTCAACATCAAGAAGACCAAATTGGCATACATCAATCAATTTTTCATATATAGACTCATAAAAGTGCAAACAAGTTGCATGGGATTCCACCTTGTATATAGCACCAACTTAATTTATTTATTTTTGGTTTCCGCACGATGTTTGATATCCACACTGTCCAACTAATTCGAATTCACGTCGGGTAGGATCCCATTTGGGAGGTAGCATTCCCTACCAAGAATTTTTCATATCCAGGATTCGAGACTGAAACTCCTGCTTAAGAAAGAAGCAACCTCACCCAGTGATTGTGCACCAACTTGATTATGTTGTTTAGTCTTAGACCCTACTTGTTTTTCAAATAGCACATATATAGAAATTTGGAATTTGGACCCCCACTCTTTTATTTCCCTTTTTTTTATCTTCATTTTTAGCTTTAGCTTTGTATAATTGTGTTTTGTGCCGACATGTCCATGTCAAGCCTTGTTCATCGACCAACCATTGTGATAGACTGGCATACTGATAGTGTGGATCGAAATAACAGGACCTCATCCGTAAGCTAATAATTGCAGATATGATAAGAAAATCAAGACAAAACGTCTAACAGATAGTAATTGCTACTCATACCGCTGATGGAAGATTATGTATTAGCGTTGCTGCCGACTTAATAAAAAACAATTTTGAATCGTGATGAGAGGAAATGGAAGATTTTGCTTTGAATAAGAGCTCACAACATCTGAATTTGGTGTGTTAAAATCATCCTCTTCATATTTTGTATTATACATGGGAAAGATAAATGAGGAGAAAATTACAAGGTGGTGAATCCAGATCCAACCGACTATCAATAAGAA
This sequence comes from Solanum piurae, assembly GCA_029582685.1. Taxonomy (NCBI): domain Eukaryota; kingdom Viridiplantae; phylum Streptophyta; class Magnoliopsida; order Solanales; family Solanaceae; genus Solanum; species Solanum piurae. The sequence goes on from JAJOOO010006430.1 coordinate 14,043, forward strand.
GTGTTGCATTCATTGGCTTGGCGTGAACACCAAGCAAATGACACTGGGGAAGGAATGGGGGAAAACTTGTAGACATTTATATATCATCTAACAAAACACTATGGAGATTGGATAAGGTGGGGATTCGGGGGTGGTGGAGGTGAGATGATCAAGGCGTGAGGGTTGAAGGGACATTGAGTGGGTGGAAATGAGACAATGAACTTGAAATGTTACTCTTTCCCCTACTTTGACAAGGAAAGTCATTTTCCTCATTTTTAGGTTCAGGAACTTGCGTTCTTGAAGATTTTTTTTTTCTAAAACATATTGACCAACCAAACATGAGAAAATACGAACCTCCAAGCATGGAAAGGAGTGTAAGGGTCTGAGCTGAAAACCTGGTTCAGGAGCTCGGCAACTAGGAGTCAATGGGAAAAAAGGTCCAAGGCAATGATGCAGAGTATGTCAATTTTTTTAAAAAAGAACATATGCAATCTAACGTCACAAGTCACAACAAATGAGCGCAATCATATATCTATATATATCTATACCCTACTAAAGTAATACTCCATAAACATCATAGAAGACCGAAACGAACTAGCTAGTTCAACAGAAACAACAGTGTATTCAGCAAGTATTGTGCCCATCACGTTGCATTTTACGTTACGAGCACATGTGCATGCCAACAATGATGATTTACGAGCCAACACGAACGCACCTTTCAATCTATGAATCAAACAGCCAATTCAATAACGGCATTTTCTCCCTGACAACAGCTGGCTGCTACACACGACAATCAATCAACCTGAACTTGCTGCTTGAATACCACGGCATGACAAGAAGCAGCTCCAGAAACATTCTATTTACAGACTACTTCAGTAAGTAAAATCATGACCAGGGCTATCAGAATGCATATCCATGGACGCATCAGCTGAGTTATAGCTATTGGACTCTCTATTTTGGTGGTGGAGGTTCGTTTCGTTGTTTCTTGCTCCATTTGAAGGCTGAACGCTGTTTGAAAAGTAACCTCCTTGAGCAACTTGATAATTCTGCAGGCTTTGCCGAACAGGGCTTGAAAGAGCATTTGAGAAAACATAATTCTTTGATTGCGGATCATGATCTGATCGTACACCATGTCCTGGAGCTGCTACACCAATTGAGCCTGAAGAGACTGGGAGACCTGAATTTGCAAAATGCATTGGTTGAGAATGTTGATTCTGCGGTGGTCTAGGCGACATTGAATGGTCTTCTCCACTATAGTCCAGTTCCGACTGACAAGTTAAATGCACTTTCAGATAAGATCAGTAAATGCACATTCGGACAAACAACATACAGATCAAATGTAGAAAAAGTAGGAGGATGTCTCAGATTATTATGACCAATCATTCACTGAAGCTAGAAACCAGAAAAGGATGAAAACCAGAAAAATAAGGAAAAAAATGTTTGCAACCTCCACATAATTTTCAATTCAGTATCAGCACAGAGTATGAAATCAGCTTCTCACACACAGAATACAGGGAAACTATTATCAACTAGGGTATTTTTCCATTATAACAAGGATTCAAAGATGCATGATCTCACGAACTACATTTTTTTGAAACTGGCAACTTATGATCTCCCGAATTACTTGCAAAAAGATTTTAATAGTATTATAAAAAGACCATCTTTTCAGTACCTGATAAATTTTGTGCTAAATTTAAATAAGACATGCACAATGTATTCTTCAAGTAAAAATAGCCAAATGGAGAGAATTAGAAGGTAAGCACGAGAAGCACTTACACAAATCATTCTTCTTATAAATAACACAAGTCTATAAATCATAACTGAAGAAAATCAGATTTTAATCATAAGTAGCTTAAATGGTTGCTGTCTCAAATCTTCTTCTGGTCCAAATTTCCATACCATATCAATTACTACATGAATAGTAGAATGCCTGGCATTTGATCATTGGCCGAACGACACAAATTTTTTGTCGTAGACAAATGGCTGGTATTTAAGTGATGAATAGTAGAAGGGCGGACCATTTACCTCCGAGTATCTAATTGTCCATCGTGCCCTCGGAGATTTCTCGATTATCAAGAAAAGTGTAATTTCTTTGATAAAGGAAAGCACCATAATACAAGAGGTATTCTCAACTGAGAACACAATAGTACAAAACATAGTGTTGATCATCATTTGGTGGAATTTCACGACAAGGAATGTTGAGTAAGATTAAGAACTACATTCCTTATCAGAAAAGGATTACCACAAAAGAGTTCAATTTGGATGCTAGGCATATTATATATGCCCTACTATCTGGTGGGTAAAGGTCACAGAATTAAGAATAAAAGTGTAAGTTGGGAGCTTTCCAGTGAATATATGAATTCTGTTACTTCTAGTGGAGGAATAGAAATAACTGGGATAAGGTGGGAGCATAAAATTGATGCATTTCAAGCATACAAACTCTGAAAGGAGGATAGCTAAGAGGCCACACCATGGTGAGCAACGGTGAAACAGTGAGTCACCAGATTGGCAGATTCTATGAACCGAGTGGTTTGTGCGCCGAATGAAAGGTCAGGTCAGTTTCTATCTCTTCTCTATTTCATCAAGAATTTTTCCACTATTCTTATTCCCTTTGGGCGTGGTCCCTCCCGAACCCTGTGTGAACGTGGGATGCTTCATGCATCAGACCTCCCTTTCTTATTCTAATAATAATCAGTTATTTTAGTTTTGAATCCCCCAAGAAGATCAAATCCTGGGTCTACCCACTTTCCAGTGGAAAAGGGATGAGTTTTCTCTATGAAAGGAAACTGAGCTTAAATAGAGATCGATGGCCTAGAACACCTCAAACATCTTGTATCATGGATCATACTGCTCCTAACCAAAGAACAAATTTCACGAGCTATTTTCTTAGCAGATAAAAGAACTCCACAGCATATAACATGAAAGATAAATCAAAGAAATCAACTTAAAAGTTAGCCAAGAGAACCTGCAGGTAGTTCATCATGTCAGCAGTTGTTACTCTGGATCCTCCCTCTTGTTGCCTCAAGATCCATTGATACATTTTCTCCTATAAAGACATGTTGTATAAGGTCAAAAATAAATCTCACAATTCATTGGAAACTAAACCTCCAAAACCTAACTAGATCTTTCACTTTAAAACATAACAAAGCAAAATGTCTAACAGCAAAAACATCATAAAACCTCGATAAGCACAAGGCATAATAAAAGCTTAGAAATCAGTTTCAAAAAAATAAAATAATGAAAGCTTAGAAACAATATGTACTTGCACGTTCGTAGCTAGATTAAAGGCATAATTACATTGTAAATTTGGGAAATAATTATCAGTTATCACCAAGTCCAATCTAAAACAAAAATAAAACTGAGGTATTAATGTTTTGAATCCTAATTTTGTTGATGCATCCTAAGATGCTATTCGACCCAAACAGATTTTCAAACTGAATTTGTTATGATTATATGTATTTCGCTACAATCAAGTTCTATCACTTAAATGAGCTAAAGTTCTGTTTCAGATGATGGGGTTGAAGAAAAATGTACTGGCTAGCACAGCGATTAGCATCCAAGGACCTACACAAGCATCGTTTAACATTTAAAGTTTTCCCCCTTTCTTCTTTCTTCTTCTAACACTCTTTACTCTGTACCATATTTCTTTCCACACTACCCTTTCCTGGGAGCTAAAGATTCCTTTAGCATTTTCGGGTCTTTTGGTTGGAAGTCTTAAGAAAATAATCTCAACATAAAATTTTGCATAAAATAATATCGTGTTTGATTTGAGGGATTATCCCAGCTAAGGGCATCCCATGCATGTTTTTCCCTACCATACTCCTCCAACTTCTCTAAGCCTCAGCTTCTTTCAGCACAACACATAACCTTCATGTATATCACCGAATGGATTATCACTTGTTTATCTAAAAGCTATTAAAGTTGATGAATACTCTCTTATGTCATACTACCGACAAGGACAATGACATATAACCTTAGCATTTAGGGCTTTTTCCAACTTACACTTTTCCAATCTCCTGTCTCCCACTTGTCAGTGCGTTCAGTAACTAGTCCTAAGTATTTAGTGCTTTTTCATCATTCTTCTTTTTCCTGTTATTCATCCTTATCCTTTACCTTTGCTTCTTAGATGCTTCTATTTGGCTCTTCTCTTCTCTTTCTTTTTTTTTTTGGGGGGGGGGGGGCCCCCAAGGACTTATATTTTGGTTCTTCTCTAGCCCTTTCTTTCAAGGGAATCATTCCACTTGAGCGCATCATGTGCATGCTTTCCACTTCTACTCCTCCCCCAACTTCTCTAAAACCTCTGCCTGTTTCTGCACAAACATACCTCTTCATGTATATCAATCACCCACTGCTTCTTTCCTTCTATTATCTGTCTACCAATTACCTTCTACTCTTTGCTATCAAACCTGCTATTACCTTCTACCTTTTTGTTAATAAGGAAAAGGAACAAATACATCAGAGTTATTACCTTCTACCTTTTATCCTTCTCTTGTTGGTTCGTGTTCAGAACTGCCTATCCAAATTCTATAGATGTTTCATTTATTATTTTCATTCTTCACATCAAAACCAATCAATGACCTCTTATTTTATGCTATGGCCAAGGCAATCTGATGTACAAATTTAGCACTTAGGGATTTCCAACAACCTCTTCCATCTCCAGTCGGCCATTACTTAGTGTCTTCACAAAAAGCTATCCTTAGCATGTAGAAATTATTCACCTCCAGCCATCCATTACTTAGAGTCAACAAAAATCTATCCTAAGCATGTAGAAATTGTTCACCTTTCTTCTTTTCCCTGCTACCTATAATATCCGCCTTTGCTTCTGCAAGCTACTTTTGTTTTGTTCTTTTTAATCCCTTTCTTGCAAGAATTCCAACTGAGTGCATCAGGTGCATGCTTTTCCCTTCCATACTCCTCCCCACTTGTCTTCACGTATATATTAGCCAGACACTCCTTCCTTCCTTCTCTTGTAGTTTGTCCTTTTTTAAATCAAGGAATAATTTCATTAATTAAAGGGGGGAAACCCCCATGTACAAGTAGTTCTTGTGGTTTGGTCTTCTCAACTACCAATCTAAAAGTACTCACAACAATGATTAGTACTCTCGTTGTTTGCCTTAAGCCAATCCATGAACTCTTACTTCATGCAACTGGCAAAGGCGAGGCTATACAAGCCTGCAATATGGGTTCCGAAAGAGATCAAATCAATAAACATAGTTTTCACAATGTCGAGCTCAATCATTCTAATATTTGGATACAAACTGTAATCACTGAGCGTGACAAACATCAAAAGTTTAAGAATTTGGTGTTGGAAGAAGAAAAATCTGCAAGGAGAACAACAAACCACTTTGAAAACTCTTGAACCAACGGAAGCAACCAATTTCTTGTCACTTTCTATTCAGTGTTCTATAGATACTCCAGAAAACAGATAACTTTCGGTTCCCAGTAGAAACTGCAAAATTAGACCAAATGTACCTTATAAAGCCCCACACAAAGACTCAAAGAGTCTTTTTTAAGCCAGAGAATGAAGAAGTATGAGTTGGCATAGACATGACACATACCACTCAAGCTAAAAACAAGCATTTGTCTAACCTAAAATGACACCATACTTTTTAAGACAACCTTGGACTGGACCAGATGATATTATTGTCCAAAAAATAATAAATATCTAAATGTGACCAAGGAGCATTAGCTATCATCAAGAAATGAGGCTATTAGTCACTTTCTCAAAAAAAGGAAGTGAGGCTATTAGTGCAAGATTTTTATACATGACGGTTGTCTAATTGTACTTATCCATACAGCAATTGCAGACATCAATAGAATTCCTATAGAGAAGAGAAAACACACCGAAAACAACTAAACAAAGAACTTAGCCCCATCATTCATACCATACATAAGCTCTCCCATATTAGCAAGCGTTTAAAACATTTAGAGCTGAATCATCCAGATACAAACCAGTTCCTACTCTTAAAACACCAGAATGAAGAGAAATTGAGTCCTTCTTAGGCTATTATTCACTTATTAACCGCATATTCAAACAACATTATTAAATATAATTGAAATGTACATTTCTCGACAAGTGAGGTGTCCTAGGGGCTCCGGTTCAGGGTTAATGACAAGGAGACTAGTATTTAAGTGGGCAGGTAAAGGGGCAGACTCATACTTCCCTGAATTCCAAACCTGTGGGACAATTGGGGTTAGGCCAGTTCACTCGGATTTATTATCCAAAAATAAACAATCATGACAACTGGGAATAGCATAGTGAATCATCTGATAGGTACCTCCACCTTCAACCATGAGGTTAAGGGTTCGAAAAGCTGAAAACTCCACTGTTACACTCTGGATAGGGATGGGTCCGATATTGAGGTTTACACAATATACATATATCATAAATTCTTCACACTAAACCCTCAAGTCTAAAAAATACACAGAAACAACAATTCCATAATATCAGCATTAATAAAACAACTCTTTTGCTTAATCAATCAAATGTAAACATAAAGGGCTACAAAAACAAACAAAAAATTAACATATATTTACAATTAATTACTTAATTAAACAAAAACATATAAATAAATACCAATCCATGTCGTTCACCGGCCTGGAATGAAAGCTTCTGTTGATTCAAAGCCTGACTATAAAGCTGTGAAAGAGAATTCGCTGCGCTACAAAACGTTGAGTACATGGTTCGATCCACCTCATCTATACTCGATGCCAATGACTTCCTCTTCTTCGCCATCTAAACCCCCCAACCAAAAAAACAGCTGACTCTACGGTTTTCCTCTTGGATAACTTAAGGTTGGATGAATCGCCGGCGATCGGACGGCGAGTATAAGCGGCGGCGATAGGCCAATGAAGCGAGGAGGCGTGAAAACTGTAATTGGAAGCTAATGTGTATAGCTTTCTTATAACAGCTGCAAAATGTTTTTTTTGTTTAGTTTTGTTTTGATTGATTCCACTTGTGAAAGAGAGAGGGTGCATGCTAAGTTATCTTGTGCTAGCACCTACTTTCTCATTTTCCACGTGGATGCTTATATGTATTAGTATTAATTAAAATACATTTTCGTGCCAATTGGGCATGTCGGTAATATGGATTTGGCAAATCCCACTTGTTTAATGTTTAATTACGTGTTTCACTTTAATTTTCGAAATTATCTTCCCTACTATATTTACTTCATCCTATATATATATTTAATGTATTCACTTTAATTTTCGAAATTACCTTCCCTACTATATTTACTTCATCGTATACATATATTTAATGTATTCAGATACAGACGGATTATAAATGTAATATGTTTCATATACATTGTATTTAAGCGTGATTCGCATGTGTATTAGATATACTGATTCTCTCTCACCTTTCTCCTTATGTATTTGTATTTTTAAAATGTATTTGGTACTATATATATATATATGACTTGAAATCTGAATGAATGGTGTATCTGACTTGAAATTTAATGCAAAATTATTAATTAGTGAGAAAAATATAATTATTTCAACTATATATAGAGTGATTGACATATGTTTGTGTAATTAGATAACTTTTTTCCTTATAAAAATGTCCCTTTTTCTAGGGTATTATTTCAAATTTTATTCTTACTTTAAAATATGATCCTTCCAAAATGACATTAGACTCAGATTTTTAATGTATATTCACGTGTTTCTTAATTTCATAGGAAAAAAATATTAGATTATTTTCTAATATTCAAATTCCTTATAAAAATTTGAGAAAAGATATCAAATACATTTTAAAATTGTTTGAATAAATCAAATACACAGTCCAATTAATCAGGTGATCTTTTAAGCCCTCATCATGTATATCATACATATTCAATTATATACTAGTAAAATTATTCACGCTTTGCGCGAGAATTTAATATCACGAAATTTATAAAATAATACTTAAAACCTATCAGACATTAAAACTAAAAAACTATATTATCTTACATACAAGATTACGTAGTAACAAGCATTAATAATGTAAAGGAAAATGAAAATCATTACATCTTATCATTTATCATTAATAACATAAGCATAAATTAATGATTGTAATAATACATATCAGGATCTGTAACATAAGCAATGGTGTCAGTGAGCAATAGGAGCAAAGTACACAAATATTTAATTATGAAGAAGAAGATGAGAAGGACGAGGACGAGGACGAGGACGGGGACGAGAAAGAAGACGATGAAGAAGAAGAAGAGGAAGAGGTGGAGGAAGAAGATGAAGAGGAAGAAGAGGAGGAAGAAGAAGATGAAGAGGAGAGGAAGAAGACGAAGAGGAGAGGAAGAAAAAGAAGAGGAAGAAGAAGAGGAATAAGAGGAGGAAGAGGAAGAAGAGGAAGAGGAAGAAGAGGAAGAGGAGGAATGGGAAGAAGAGGAAGAAGAAGAAGGAGAGAAAGAAGAAGAAGTTCAGAATTTTCGTTGTTTTAAAATGAGAGGAAATCCCTCTATTTATAGACAACAAAGGTCAGTGTGAACAAATGTTTATTGTTCCTTATCAGAAATGTTACAACTATTTGAAAATGTTGCAACCCTTCGGAAAGGTCACAACCTTTCATAAAAGTCACAATTTTTCATAAAAGTCGCAACTCTTCATTAAAGTTGCAACTTTTCATAAAAGTCACAACTTTTCATAAAAGCCACAACTTTTCATGAAAGGGGAAGGTTAGTTTTGGAAATAAATAAACTAACATGAAATCTTGGTTTGTGATGGCGTCACGAAGGCGGGCCTAAGATTTTCTTTTATATATATACTAGGTAATTTACCCGCGTTTCGCGCAGGCATAAATGATCTTTCTAAGCTTTTGAATAACCTTTCCAATAATCGATTGTTATAAGAAAAAGAAAAAAAGTAAATTTTTGTAGGTTTTTAGAACATTTCAACAGAAATTAAATGATTTGACATTATCACATATCTCAAGAATTGTAAATATATAATTAATGATTAAAAATATCTTGATATCTAATCATTTTTATCTTTTACATAATTTATCATAATATATGTTTGCTGATATAATTGTCTTGTTAAAATTGAGTGATATTTTTATGTAGCGATTAAACATCACTTTTTTTATTTTTTTGTACATAAAAAATATAGAATGTGATAATTTTATGGTTAGAATAACTCCTTGTGAAAAAAAATATATGTGAAAGTTTTTGATAACCAATATTAGTTATAAATAAGTTAAGATAGTTAAAAAATGTACACCACAAAAACATAGATAAATTTTTTTAGAAACAATCTACTTGTCTGAGGTCAAAAGTTCACCACTTTTCGTTATTGTTACTTTGTTACTCTACCAATTTATAGAAGGAGAAAAATAAATTTGAAACAACATCAAAATAATATTGTTGACCCTTTTAGAAATTCATTCTTCATTAAACTGCTTCTCTGAAGGCCCTTCTAGATGCTTCATCAATGCAACTTTACAACTTTTTCAAAAATATGTATGTATAATTGTTGCATTATGAAAGTTCAAGTAGATCAAAATGTTGGATTATAGACTCATGTTAAAGAAAAATTCTCGAACATTAAAAAATTAAAAATGAGTCTAACCTAGATAACTCAAACGCTCAGCGATGACTTGGGACATGAAGAACAACAAATCTATTTTAATAGATATATCTTTTGTAGTTTAAGATATTACATTTATTTAGAGTAGGTTTTGTTTCATATTATTCAAATTAAGCTTGCCGAAAATAATCATAACTCACATAAAAAATATTTAGATGAGCCGAATGAGAAGGAAAAAAAGAAAAAACATTAAAGGACGAAAAACTTTGTCCAAGTGAGATCATATATATACCAAACGAAAAATAATCAATACAATTTTAAGGAAACAACAAAACAGCGAGAAAAAACATACATTAAAGGGAGTAAACTATGAGATATCCAATGATGATAACAAATCATTTTAACTAGAAAAGTTCCTATGTTTTGAAATAACATACCTCCAAAAATTGACTAACACTTCAATCAACTTTCAATCCTTAAAGTACTCATAATATCCACTGATAAAATTTAGTAAAAATAGATAACAACAACATAAAAACCAAAATATATTGGCATGCAAAGTTACTAACTCTCAGAGGATTTCCTAAAGAACACAAAATCGCATCCTTGTATGTGAAGGAATGGCATTGTTGATGAAGAAATTAGAGATTTTTAAGGGCTTTTTTTATTGTACCTTCAACAATTTCAGTAGAGAAAACTTTCTTGACTACTCAATTAACGTTTGTTATTTAATCTGTACTAACAAATACTTATAACAATAACTTTGCATAAACATAAACAATAAATTTTAAAGCATGTACTCAAAAAAAAAAAAATTAATAATATAACCATAAATTAATGATTGTAAAAAATATATCAGGATCTTCAAAAATAGAATGAAACAGAATGAAAAAAATCGAGTCCATTGAATGCACAGTGTCTCCTTAAGGAAATTATTCCCCTCTAATACCCGATGTTTAAAGGAATAAATCCTCTCAAGATAGAACGATTCTATTCACCAGTGTATTGATACAAAATCAATAGTGTCAGTGAGTCATTCAACAGGAGCAAAGTACACAAATATTTAATTGTCAAGAAGAAGAAGAAGAAGTTTAAAATTTTCGTTGTTTTAAAATGAGAGGAAAATCTTCTATTTATAGACAACAAAGGGTAGTGTGAACAAAAATTATTCCCCTCTAGTTCCCGATGTTTAAAAGAATAGATCATCTCAAGATAGAATGACTATTCACCAGTGTATTGATACAGAAACAATGGTGTCAGTGAGTCATTCAACATGAGCAAATTACACAAATATTTAATTGTCGAGAAGAAAAAGAAGAAGTTCAAAATTTTCGTTGTTTTAAAATGAGGGAAAATTCTCTATTTATAGACAACAAAGGGTAGTGTGAACAAATGATTGTTGTGTCTCTTCAAAAAGGTTACAACTCTTTGGAAAAGTCACAACCCTTCAAAAAGGTCACAACCTTTCATAAAAATCACATTTTTTCATAAAAGTGACAACTCTTCATAAAAGTCACAATTTTTCATAAAAGTCACAACTTTTTATTAAAGAGGGGGGCTAGTTTTGGAAATAAAATAAATTCAAAGGGAATACTGGTTTGTGGTGGCGCCACGTAGGTGGGCCTAGGGTTCTCTTTATATATATATATATATATATGTGTGTGTGTGTGTGTGTGTGATATGATATATATATGTGATATAAAAAGAGTGGCATTTTCCATGATAATTTCAAATTTTGGATTTTCTATTTTTGAAACGTTGGTGCCTCTTTTTAGATAATTTTTAGAAAATACTTTCTCCATGCACTTTTACTTGTCACTTATTTTTAAAATAGATTTTCACTTTTAGCTGTCACTTATTCCTAAAGTAGATTTTCATTTTTTTACTTATCATTTTTTACATATCAAGAGAAGACAATTGTTTTTTTTTCATGTTTTACCCTCAACATTAAATACTTATTCTCCAAATCATTTTTCAAGAACTAATACTAAACATTATTTAATAGGGATAGTACGGTAAAATACCTATATCAAAATTATTTTCCTAATGGGTGTGTCAAATCAAACAATGACAAGTAAAAATGAATGGATGGAGTAATACTTTTGTGTTGGGTCATGAGCCTTGTTGGCTAATTTGATGTCAATAATTGCTATGATTGAATATACAGAAAAGGGCCAAAAATATCCCTAGACTATTCAAAAACGTTTAAAAATTTCCTTCATTCACCTATTGGGTTAAAAATGCCCCTCAGTCCACCTTTTTGGTCCACAATTACCCTTAAAACTAACAACCTTTCATTTTATATTTTTTTTATTATTATTAATTATTACGTGACATCTTTCTATTGGATAAATTTAAATTTCAATCCACAATTATTTTTTCTACCCACCCAACCCATATCCACATTCTTTGACCCAAATCCAATAAAAAAATTTATCAAAAATAATAGATTTGATCATCTCTTCTCTCCCCTTTAACCTAATAATCTATTTTTTTTTCCCGCTGTTTTTATTCAACAATTTCAAGATAAAATTAATGATTGGATCAATTAGTATTTAAATTTGAAATGGACATATTGATATTTGAATTTAGTCATATCAATTAGGACTAAAAAGCTTTTCTTGATTGTGTTTGAATTTGGTCTTTCTTGTTTCTTCCTTTTGGTTCACACTCATGTGAAAAGATTCAATTTTTCAAGGGGAAGTTGCACTAAATAGCTCTTCTTGATTGTGTTTTTATGGTGGCATTGAGGTAACCTGACTTGAGTCTTGTTTCTTTCCTCCTTTGGGTTCACACCCTTTTCAAATGATTCAATTTTTCATGGTGGAGTTGCACTAAAAAAACTATTCTTGATTGTGTTTCATGGTGGCATTGAGGTAACCTGAATTGGGTCTTCTTATTTCTTCCTTTTGGTTCACACTTGTAAAGCAATTCAATTTTTCATAGTGGGGTTACACTAATATGCTTTATTAGACTGTATTTTAATGGTGGTATTGATCAAATTTAAACACAATCAAAAAGAGCTTTTTAGTTCTAATTGATATTAAATTCGCTAGTTGAGCCTGACCACTAATATGAACCGATGCATTATTTTAATTACCTTTGATTGAGGTTGTATATGGTGATGAGAAAGAAAATAGGTTATTAGATTTGAAGGGGAGAGAAGAGATGATCAAATCTTTTAATTCTAACGAATCTTTTAACTGGATTTGGGTCAAAAGAATGTGGATATGGGTAGAAAAAAATTTAGTGGGTTGAAATTTAAATTTATCCAATAGAATGATGCCATGTAATAATTAATAATAATAAAAATTAAAAAATAAAAGGTTGTTAGTTTTTAAGGGTAATAGTGGACCAAAAAGGTGGACTGAGGGGTATTTTTAAGGAAAAATTACTTAGATGGGTACCTTTTAATAAATAATTACTGATTTTAGCGATACTTTTTATTTATTACCATTTACAGCGATACATAACAATACTATGTTAAATCTACTTACATAAAAGTGAATTATGTATGCAATATATATATATGTATTATAATTGTTTTTTTAAAATATATTATGCTTGTTTGGTAATAAATTGACACATTATATTATAAGTGTATTAAAATGTGTGACAAATGTATTATCCATCAATAAAACTTGTATTATATGTGAATAATAAATTGTTCTTTGTAATATGTATTAAAACTGTATTATAAATGTACTAAAACTGATCAAGTGAAAAAAAATGTTATTGTTATAAATGGTAAATATATTTTTAATATAGTATATTTATGTAGGTTCTCCTTTATTAACACAATTGTTGAATGAAGGGTATTTTAAATCCTTTTCAAATAGTTCAAAGGTATTTTTGGCCATTTACCATTGAATATATGCATCACAATTCCTCCAAGGAAATAGCATACAGACCAATTTTTAGATTAACTTATTTGTACCACATTTTTAATACATCCTAATCCATCACAAAAACACTTATACTAAAATTCATCAAATGTCTTGTACTAATCTAACCTCAGCCAGTTCAGTTCATCTGCACTGGCAGATTAACTGCTGTTTCTTTCCAAGTGCTTGGTCATATGAAAACTATCATTGTTTTGATACTGGAGCATTTGTAATCAATTTAATCATACAGGCATACAACAAAGAGTTGATTAAAACTTGATCTACTAAAACTAAATCTGATGCACACATTGAGTAGTTGAAACACCATTAACGTAAACATGGTCTTACTGAGTGGTGGAGTGAGGGAAGGAGGCAGCATATGGTTAGATTAACCATCGACTTGGGGGGGCTTCGTATCAAGTGTCATTCGTTTAGATTCTTTACTGCAAATTGTTGGACAAGGAGAAGATTGGAATGAAAAAAAGACCATCAACTTTCTGAACAAACTGGCAAATAAATCAGACATGGTTATTACAAGGAGGTAGCATAAGAGCCACCCTTTTTGTTGGTCACACTCACACTGAATATTAATACATCATATTTTCACAATCATGTTCATATTCAGGTGTACATCAAACATAAACTGAACCAAAAAAAGAAAAAAGAAAATACAACCAGAGAAGGACTACCTATACTTCCATGATCATGGATGTGTCAAAAGGACACTAATCTCATTTCCTGACTGTAACTAAAGCTCTTTCTCCTTTCTCCATCCTCATGCCAATAGATGGTCACTTTCTAATCTTGTGAATTTCATGTGGCAAATCATGGGAAGAAAACTAATATACTGCCCTCATTAATTTAAGTTCGATCAAATGGATATAGTACACCCTAACTCCTTAGCAGCCATATCAAGAAACTGTGTACACATTCCATTTTCAATTCGGCTGTTAGCTTCCCACGTTAAACACTTCTCGATATCCCTTTGCCAGTTAATAGTGCCAATGTTTAAGTACTTATAAGCAGGACCATGGATACCATTTACATCAGCTCGTTTAGCTCTAGTTTTTATTGAACCAGTATGCATAATGGCACGGAGAAGTGATATGCTGAGAGCACGTACGATAGCACTTGGATGAGAAATACAACGAACTGTGGCCGGTAAGCGGCACTGCAATGTATTAACAAGAAGTATATATCATCTTAAAGTGATGAAGAAAAATTTTCACTGGCAACAAATCCTTTTACTTCGTTAAAGAGATATTACCTTCAACAAGTTTGACAGACCATCAACGATTGCTGATCCAGATTCTCCCCACTCAAGCACTGGTTGTACAGCTCTAGCTGTCACTTCCAGGAGCTGTTCAGACAATGGCCAATTACAAACAAACAATTTTATTAGAATCGAAAAAGAAATAGAATACGATCAATCAATTGCCATTCAGACACATCATATTACTCAGAACTCCAGAGCATATAGAAAGTCCTAGCTTGCTAAATCATAGATATACTTCAATGAGAAGTGATTTAACTGAAGTTGTTATTACCTCCAGCTGTGGTAAGGTGCATGCTTCTCCATCTACAAGCATCCCATCAGTTGCCCGTAAGAGGAGGTCTGGTGCGCTAGCAAGAATAACCAAAGATTCTGGTGTATCATGATTCCTCATTACTTCTGCAATCAATTTCACAATTCGTTGGTTTATCCTCCACATCTTCTGACCAAGATCATCATCTTTGGCAATCCATGGTTGTAATTCCTTGTCCGCCTGACAAGTAAACAAAGCAAGGAAAGTGACTAAACAGATATGGTGATGAAGACCCAAATGACTAGGCGCAAAGTTACAAAATGATCAAAGATGGAAGTCAAAAAAGCTTCATGAGGCAGACAAGTACCCCATACCACAAAAAATCTAAGATGTAATCTTTTATAGATATGTGGCCACAAATTATTATGGACAAAATTGCATTATTTGAAAGCATGTAAATCTGTGAAAGCTTAATGGATCCACCAACAGAAATTGAACTTAAAATCAGCTGCTTGAAAAAAAAAATCATAATTCTCTCTTTTTTTCTAGAGAAATGGTGAAGAATATATGTTATCTTTCAAGAAAAAAAAGGGTCCATATTCATGTTATCATCAAATTCCGAAAAGCGAAATCAGGACCTGAAGAACAATGGCTGTTGCAGCTTTTGCAGGCAATGCTGATACGACGTTGCATAGTGCGTCAATGACCTGTAAAACAAGTAAAAGCTAATAAGCATCCAATATTTTGAAAGGTAGTGGTGCAAAAGCTGCTTGTTGGTTGTGAAGAAATGGATTTTGAAACAAACTCAACCCAAAAAGTTAGTTCATACGGTGAGGATTGCCCAAAGACTATAAGGAAATCACAACCTATTTCCTGAACAGGACTTAACACCCCTCCTACACACATGAAGGTACAACTAGAGCATGGATAACATAACGAGGAGGCCCAACATTTGAGAAACACAAAATAGGGATAAATGGTTTGGCTCTAAAACCATGTGAAGAAATAAAAATAGGGTCTAACTCAACCCCAAAAGCCAACTCATGAGGGGAGGATTTCCCAAGACCATATAACGAGACTACAACTCATTTCCTCATCAATCTGAACACTGGTGAAAGCTAATAGGTATCTCATGTTTTCTACGGTAATCCTGCAAAAGCTTCATGTTAGTAAAAGCTAATTAAGTATTTTATGCTTTTTAAGGTACTATTGCCAAGTAGCTGCATGTTGTCTAGGTTGATTAGTCATATTTTTCTAGTAATCATAATGCAACTGATGGTAATCAAAACCATTAATTGCATCTATTTTAACCATTTCACATTCTAGCATGAAGTTGTATTTTACTGATTCCCTTGTTATGCTGTTTGTGCCATGTAAATATACTAATGTTGGCTGAGTGGGAATAATATTTGGCCAACTTATCATCGAGGTGTGTTTTAATACAAAGGGTGTGATAGTTTAGGTAGGTAAAGGGAACAATCGATAGTTGAGGTATGAAACTCACAAAAAAGTAATAAAATAAGTGTGTTTTTGACCATTAACTCTTTTATATATTTAGATATGAAATAAACTGTCTTAACTATTTAGTATTCAAATCTTAATACAACAAGTTAATATTTAGATCTGTGTTCAGATTCAAATGTATTTAGATCTTAATGTTCAGATTCAAACGTCTTAATTTTAATAAACAAAAGAGGAGTAAGAGGCCTGCAGACTAATATATAGAATATGTATACTACACCACAAAGCAAACAGAACCAAACTCTATTGGCTTCATTAGATGCTCGAGGTATACTCGCATAATTTTCTCTGCAAATCAAAGATTGGTAGGAAGGGGAAGTTCAGCCTTAAGGATAGAGAGAACATTAGAAGTCTTGAAACCATTGTTCATTCCTTGAGTATTTCGGAACTCCATAATTTTTTCCTTACTACTTTGCCCTACACTAGAGGTGGAGTTCATGCTCTACTATTCTCCATCTTCCTTGACATGATATTTCTTATGATTGAAAACTAGGGAAAAGGAAGGAAAACTACGAGAGTAAAATAGGTGCGAACAGGGATAAAAAATTGGTGGCCAAGTAAGTTATCTCTCTACACATTCTTCTTCCTTTTGTCAAACCATAAGAGTGGGAAGAGCTCAAACTGAAATATTTGTCCCGTTTATAAACCCTAGTAATAAACAAAAAATGCTTGATTGCTGACTGTTTTGTAGATACTGAAAAGGTATACTTTTAATGATTGGGAGGTTGATAAAATATGTGAACTGATGAATCTATTGAAGCCAATTACTCTGGATGATAGCAAAAGGGGTAAGCAGATCTGGTTGGCATATGAAAGTGGGGAGTTTTAATGTGAAAAGCTGCTATAATAAGATGCAGAAGCAGGCTGGAAACTAGGAAGACTGATTAGCCATGGAAAGTGATATAGAAAACAAAAGCCTCTCCCGAGGTTGTATTTTTGGATGGACAGCTGCAAATAGGCTTGAAGAACACATGCCACCATATAGAAGAGAGGAATTTCAATGTGCAGCAGGTGTTTCTTTTGTGAAAATGTTGTGAAAACAACTGACAACCTTATACACTGTGTTTGGACCTGGCAGATTTGGAGTTCATTTTTGTGTGTGTTTTGGGGTGCAATGGGTGATGCCAAAGGATATTTGAGCTTAATCTCATGCCAGCAGGGACAAAGGACTGGAAGACCACTCCATTGTGCAACAAGTAGACTATTTGGCGAGAAAGAAATAAGGATGCTTTGAAGAGAAGAAACAACACACTTTTATTGTTAAGTACAAGAGCATACAGAAAGTTATCTGGTGTAAGGAACACAGAATGGAAGATTTGAACCATCTTTTGATGGTATTGCATTCTACGAAGATCTGATGTAATGGAGTCTCTGTAATACCTTTTTATACTTAAGTTCTTGGTATTTGATTTAATAAAAATACCTTAACATCAAAAGAAAGAACTCCTCAAAGCATTAACAAGTTCTAAGGGAGGTAAAGTTGCAATTGCCTGTCAGAATTGTTCAATTTTTCAGTCAATAGAATCGAGTGTTATCAAATATAATCTCTTCATATCAAGAAACCTCTATGCGGAAAGGGGGTCAGGAGGGGAAAGATGCAGCATTGAAGCGCATGAAAAAGGAAAGTCAAACATATTTTCCGAACTTTAAAGGTTAGTGATCTCCTTAAATTTTAGAACTGATGGTTGCCTATATTCTAAATGTCACACAGTCTTCAAATCTTTGATGCCAAAACTATGGACCAACCAAAAATTTGAAACTTCAAGTGAGAATGGTCATGGGATTGTCAAGTTAAAAAACGTCATATAACAAGCCCTAGCATTGCAGTAACCATATATATGCTTTCAGAATTTAGATGTACATTATTTTATTTCAAAATAAACACTCTGCAATTAATATCATGAAGTAATGTGGTGGCTACCTGTCTCCATCCCTGCTGAGCGGAAGTGCTTTCTGCACTTGGTTGTATTTCAGGTGATGCAATTAACTTGTGCCACAGCAACGAGACAACAGAAAAACATAATTCCTCATTCTCCGCGAGTACCGACTTTATAAGATCTTCAGCATTGCAATTGAATCCTATGTGCCTGTCCATTGTCAGAAAGTTGGCCAAATCTGAAGCATCTAAAGGGAAACTTGTGATCCCTTTACCACTGGTGTACTGTGCAGCTTCGCTTGAGTGTGTTGAGTGTTTGCACTCGAGCAATGATGACTGTTCTGCAGTTAAGCAGGTGCAATTGCTATATTTATTATGTTTTTTCCCATTCAAGCACGAGCTTCTTTTCTTAACAGGAACAGGTATTAGGTGTGCTTCCAATGGTTCGGCCTTGTCAACAATTGATGCAACAACTTTACTATGGATATCAATGAGGTTATACAGTGAAGATGCTCTGGAGAGAATTTCATTATCCCACTTACACCGTATTAAGGCCGAAAGAGCATGCATGCAAGCCTTGGAGTGTCTAAACAGATCAGAAATATGAGCAGCCACCATAGCTGCAGCAACTATCTCATTTGAGCTGTAGCTCCATGAAGTTCCTATAGATGATGGTTTCAAAGAGAAAAGAGCCTCCAGAATTGTCAATATCCTCCGAGTGTGACAGACAGCAGAATGAATCCCATTTTTAAACTCCATAGACGAATCATTTGCATGCTTTGCAGCAACCAGGATGGATTTTGGATCCGAATAATTACTCCCTCTTGAAAGCAAAGGAAAGAGTTGAAGTTCACATGAAAGAGCACAGACAGCAGCAAGAACATAAGAATCAAATGCTGAAACAGGTCCTTGTTTTTTCACTTTCTTGGGATTTTTTTCTTTCTGCTTTCCACCAGCTTCCAGCGAGTCTGAACCCATTTCACTAGGATGGTGAGGATCTTCACCTACAGGCCTTCTGCTCCCATTTGTTTTTGCTTCATGGGTGACACATACAGTTAATACAACAAAAAGAAGCCGAGAAGCAAGCTCTACAGAAGCACACGACTCCAAGAACAATGAATGAACCATTGTTCGCAATTCTGCCACAGCAAGGTTTTTGGAGGCAGATCCAAACATGTTGTATCTGTTTCTTCTGATTTCCTCTCTAGAGGACTCAGATGGGAATGTTCTCTGAAGAATTGCTTCTACCGTGGCCACAAATATTTTCATGAGGCAAGTTTCAGATGGACTCCCACGAGGAAGATACTCAAGAACCTTTAGTAGTGGTATATACAGGTTCCATGATAAAACAGGTGGTTGCAGAGGGGTGGCAACTATAATTTCAGGTAGATCAACAACTGATGAACTCAAAGGAATCAAGCCATAAGCAGCTTCCCATATGGTACATATTCTCCATTCAACCTCAGGGCCATGTGCACAAAGCATTGATGCAATCCCTTGCGCAGTGGCTTCAACTGTGGCTTCTGCTAAAGGCACTTGTCTCTGAAAAAAAATTCATGATTGATAGTCACTATCTAAAACAACTACTTGATAGATTTGGAAGGATTCTGCAGAAAGTTCAGATATACCACAAACATAGCATTCAATTTTCAAACTAATGGATATACCTGCTTTTTATCACATGAAATATAGCCACCCAGTGGTTCGTGTTGAACTTCAATTCCTTCAACTTGCCTTAATGGAGGAAAGAGCAGAGCAGGCTGTGAAAGTACTCGGAAAAGTAAAGCAGCTGCAGCATCCGCAGCAATGCCTGCTCTCATGGACATGGCAATTCCAATTGCACGCAAGAAATGCAAATGCATCCAATTCCTAGGAAGCTTCAGCAATAATGAAAGGTTAGAAATGCTACATGTAAAATGAAACAAATACAATTAAGACGAGACAAATACAATTAGTGGAGTATTAAATCAGGTATACTACAATTTGATATGGTAGCATTTCCATACTTAATGAAATACTTCTTGGTGGCGAACATACAAGAGTTCATAATTTCTGCAAAGGATTCATAGAAAGCTGAGAACGAAATTGAGAATCCGGCAATGTGCAAGAAGACCAGCCATTACAGTATGGCTTTATTGAAGGTGGGCAAGATTAATTCAGTTTCTGAAATTGAAATGAAAGCAAAAATACAGATCAATTCTCACCTTATGAGCAAGTTACTTATGGTTTATATGATGCATCTAAAGAGCATAGGCATATTATGCAACGACTCGGGGAAACGAAAGCATGGAAACAGTATCATGTAATGTCTACACTTCATCGTACAGCCCACTTTACAGATGTAGAGGGATGTGACATAATTTTATGACAAAAGTGGAGTCTGTTTGGTATAATTAGGAGGTTAAGACCATCCTACATGGCAAGGACCTTAAGAAATTATGGTAGAAGAAAAGTCTGTCATATGATGGAGATAAGGCTATGCACCTTGAAAACAGACTTAATATTCGACCAGTAAATAAAACAATAAAATATTTCTGATCCTCCAGGTTCAGCATTCAAATCAAATTGTTCATCGCACTATTGAATTTGAGAAAACAACAAAAAATCGCCCTTATGTTTGGGAGTAGGTTTAAAATCTTCCCTAACGTTAGCCTCAATCAAATTTTTAACGAACTTGGTCAGTTAGATTTGACAGGAACTGTGGAACAAAAAAAAAAAGAATTAGCGGTATCTAACATTTGGGGGTACAACTTTAGCAGTTTTTGCTATTTTTGATCTCTTTCTAGAGTTTGGTGCATTTTTTTCAATGTAATTTCTGCTATTTTTGGTCCCATCTTTTGGTGTCTAATATTGTGTTTTGTGCTGTAGTTTCTAGGATATAATGAGACTTTCTCAGTGCTTTTGATTATATCTTCTTCTTTTCACAGTCCCGTCAAATCTAGTAGACAGAGTTCGTTAAATATTTCACGGAGACACTTTTGGCAAACTTGAAGGACAAAAACTGTTCAAAGCATACTTTAGGACTATTTTGAACCTACTCCCAAACATAAGAGACCATTTCTGCCATTTTCTCTATTTAATTGTGGATTCTATGTTCTCTCTAGCACCATGTTGACTTCCGATGCATAGAGATTAAATAGTCAGTCAGCTGTTGCTTTCTTTGAAATCAAATACAACGAACGGAGTAGTTTCATGTTCTTTGAGCTTGGTTATTATCCGTTGTTATTTTGTACTTCGTTTATCGTTTCATCCTGTTATGACTATTGTTCATTTGTTAGAGGTTGTCTATAGTATTTTACCATGACTTCTTTATTTCCGTTATTTCTTTCTCTATACTACATTGTTCAGTTTTTTCCTTGAGCCAAGGGTCTATCAAAAATAGCTTCTCTACCTCCAAAGCAGGGGTAAGGTATGCGTACACTTTACCCTCCCCAGACTCCACGTTCTGTGATTACACGGGGTATGTTGTTGCTATTGTTGAATCTTTATTCTTAGGTTATTCTTGGGATACTGAGATCATCCAAAAGTGAAAGATTGTTAAAGGTACATATTGGTCTACAAGAAGAGCCTAATGTCACGAAGTCATCAGATCTTCTGACCCTTTACGAGTTGAACCACAAATTTAAAATTTCATGACACTCCAATTTTACAAAGATGACCTACTAGCTGAAGCTGATATCAATCCAGATATTGCAGATATTCATATCTGACATAGGGCATTACTGGAATAGCGAGAGATGTTGTACACTTGAGAAATAGCCTCTTTTCCCTTATTTCCTTTTGATGCACCCATGAAGTTACTTTTTGAATAGATGATTGGGTGGCTTTCGTAGAAAATCATTTATTATTTTGAAATTGAATAAAAAAATCATTTATTTTTGTAAGATTTTCTACTTTCTGGTGTACCTTTTGTATATGGGCTACTTAATGCTCTTTTGTTTATAATATTCTTACTTCATCTAAAAACTTATATGGGGAGCCAAGTAGGTAAGGAACAGAGGATGGGCACTTCAGTGATGCAAGGAGATGAAACAATATTCTGAAAGGTTATGAAAGAAAGATGGAGCGTCATAAAGGATAGATAGGAAACTAGTTCACCCCGCTTATTTTGTTTTCAGTCCCTACTCCCTACACCACCAGATCGTGCATTTTTATGGAGAGAATAAATGAGAATGCTGTAATAACTTTCTCTCGCTGAGTATCCAAACCTGCAGTTCCTTTTTGACCCTTGCCTTTATCTCATCAATTCTAGGTTCTTCTCAAGACCAGCTCATACCATCATTAATAAACTTAGGAATCTCCATGTAGAAGCTAAAACACACACAAGTTAGGCGAGCCTAAAGTGTTTACGCTATTGGGAAATAGAATAAAAGATCAACTAGGATGTATTTATGTACTTCTTGCAAACCTAGAAAGTTAAGAATCCTTTGCAGAATCAATTCAACGCTGAAATTGTCTCCACTGTTATTGGAGTTAGTGAAGCTAAGAAAACTCTAGATTTGCTTCAAGTGTATAAACCTCCACTAAAATGGGTAACATGCATATAAGATTAATGATGTTGGTAGAAACATCAGCTAGAACTTATGATGTAAGACCACATGGTGGAGGACTAATCCCTTTCCTAAAAACTAGCTTAAAGGAAAAGAAGGAGAAAAATTTTACTCCCCTCTTGTTCATACTCAACTTAACTCTTCCTTCTCTACCTTTTTTTTAAAAAAAATTTTGGATCACGTAAGGTTTTCATTGATAATAGCAAGGCCAACTTGGTCGTAAAGAAGAGATTTACCAAAAAGGAGAGACCTACAAAATATGGTTCTCTCCAAAAGACGCCCAATCCTCTATACAAACAGGAACTACATGGGTGCACCAAAAGAAAATATGGGATAAGAGACTACCCCTCAATTGAGCAAAGCTCATCTTCACTCCTTCAAAAGCTCTCCTATATCTCTCTTTCCAAATGATCCACATTAGAGCTAGAGGAGTAACATTCCACGTCTAGTGCCTTCCTCTCCTAAGTTCCACTCTTCCAGCTGAACATCAACTCCTTCACGGATCTTGGGATTACTCAAGTGACGCCAAATCATGTAAACATCAACTCTTCCTTTTCTATCTTTCAGATATCCTGCTTCAGATCGTAATTTAGCTGTGTTTTCCTCCACATGAAGGCCAAAACCAACCAAACTACCTTCTCCACTCGCCCAGCCCCTCCGCCCCAAAAGAAAAAGATATAGAAGATAAAGGACGTTGGCCGAGAATGGATCATTTAATGCCTAGGTAGATGAGACCAAAGGTGTTGAAAACTAGCATTGGACATATACTGATGCTGCAGCCATGGGACTCTCTGTCCAAATATATTATCAGAATCATAGCAAACTAGTTGTGGACAAGCTTTTATGCAAACCATACTGTAAACAATTCAATCGTGTCCCCAACTGATTGTGACAGTTCAAAAGTATCAGTATGTTGTATATAGAAACCCCAAAAGAAAAGCTGAAAAAAGCAAAAGATGAGGCATTCAAATATATGTCGTTGGCCTCTACAAGAACTTGTTCAAACTATTTCAATTGGAACTTTTATAACTTACCCGCAAGCCAGAAGTATAATCTTCAGCTGCTCGAAGAAGTTCCACTAGCTGAACAGCAGCATCAAGTGCATCTGGAGCCCAGGATGGTGGAGCTTCTAGAAGTCCAAGAAGAAGCCTCTGGGTGGCACTTGGAGTAGCAATTGCATAGTATCTAATCCAGAAGCAGATGTCAAAAATCGCTTTCCTTTCTTAAAAGCTCTAAAAATAACCTAACTGATGCTCTTACCGATGAAACAATCGTGCATACGGCTCAAGTGCTGGTAGCCCTGCAACAAGATGCTCATCCATAGGTGTTGTAGGAGGTGGAAGCAGAAGAGAAGGAACGGCAGCTGCAGTCAAGGTAGCAGTCTCATAACGAGCAACTTCTTCATCACAAACACTTAGAATAACACCAGCAC
Source organism: Solanum piurae (assembly GCA_029582685.1). NCBI lineage: Eukaryota > Viridiplantae > Streptophyta > Magnoliopsida > Solanales > Solanaceae > Solanum > Solanum piurae. The sequence goes on from JAJOOO010006430.1 coordinate 38,327, forward strand.
CATTGGCAACTGCCCACCTCGGAGTTGAAGGGATTAACTGAGGATGCTTTCCAGAGCCACGAGAAGAAGCTAAGATAAAATGCTGAGTCAATAAAGTATATCACAATTCTAAAGTATGAACATTCTCTCAAAATACTATCTCATACTTCCACACAAAAGAAAATTTATTGGTGTAATAGGAAGGCCATAAAACAAAAGAAGAAAATGAAAAGAAAGAACACAAAAGTATTATCAAAGATATAAAACAGCTCTGTACAGCCTCCACTGCAAACTTTCATATATGTGAAGAGCTTAGATTTTCCACCAAGAAATTGGTAGCCCATTTCTCTCTAAGAGGTACCTAAAATCTTGTCACAAGGAGAAAGGAAGCCAGCATGGTTTCCAGTAAATTGGAAGGAGATAATTTTTTTGTACATGCCCCATCATCCAAGTGAGCTGTTTTAAATAGCTAAAATGTGAACAGTTGCACTCAAGTGTTACGCAGAGTTGTGTGTGTAAGTTTCCCATATCAAACAAATGTAAATCTACAAAATGAAAAATGTGACTATTGAAGAATTCATGCGTAAGACACTTCTGTCATGTATTTTTTCTGTTCTCTCATAATTCTCAAATGGTATCAGAAAAAATCCAGAATCAGGTTCCACCTCTATTTTCTTTTCTATCTCATGTATTTGAGAGTACTGGTTTTGTTCATCACCCTACCCCTGGATGATACAAAATAGTCCCTAGAGCTTTCAAGTGTGTGTTTCTTGATTACTCTTACATTCAAAAGGGATATGGTTGCTATTCCTCCGACCTCCGTCAATACATTAAGTTAGCCGATTTCACCTTATTTGAAACTCAACCTATTCAAACATTTTTCTTCTATCCATCTTGACGCTCTATGTTCTTAATTCTTATCCACTCTTTTTCCACTTCAGGAACCTATCGGCACCTCTACTGTCTCCTCCATGGCGTCACTGCTCTTCTTACCATTGTAACCAACATTTAACACCAGATCAAGATGATTTACACCGTCCATCACGAGCTTTTTTTGTGGAACTGCTTCTTACATAGTCCTCTGATGACTGTTTGATATGGTATTTGTTTTTCTCATACTCATAATTTATCAATACTTTTTTGATTAGTCTTGATAATCATCACGTTTTGTGCCATGTGTATTTTTATGAAGTCCTAACAAGTCAACCATTAGGTCTTAAGGGTAGTTTTAAGCTAGAAAAGAATGATGGGAATTTTAGGGTCAATAGGTGGGAGGAGGATAATTTTAAGAGAAAGTTAATAGGTTTGTGGTAGTTTTGACCTTTCTCCAAAACAACAATAAAGTTTTCAGAAAATTCTAATGCATGAGCCCCAAAAGAGTATGGAGATGACCTGCCATCTCTGAACCCAATATTGTAAACAATTGAGGAAATTGGAGTGAGCTACTCTTGAAAACCCTACCCCTTGTACATAGTTCAAAAACACTCACAGAAAAAGTTATAGTTTTTTTTTTTTTTTTGAAACTGGTAACATTGTATTCCTCAGCATTTAGGGCTATGCTGGCCACCTCCAAAAGTGTTAGTTACATAGAAAAATCAACAAAAAAACAGGACTACTTACAAAGCTCCTATGAAATCCACTAGTTGAATTTCTTCTTCTATGTTCATTTCTTTACACCAAAAACCTAAAGTGGTAATTACTTTCCACTTAATCTTCTTTAGTTACTTTACACAATTCAAATAAGTATAGATTCATATAAGTAATCTTACTCAATTTTAAATTCCTAAATATTAGTTCCTATATAGTTCAACCAAGGAAAAATTTAATAACTAAAGCTTTAGTTAGTTTCAAGGTCCTATATGTTAGAAAATTAATGAAGTGACAATTTTGTCTAGTGTGAAATCTATTTTTAAAGGACAAAAAGGTGACAAATACTTCGTATTGGGGTTTCATGCTTTATAACAGGAAATACATAGTGGATTTCCTAGGCTCTCTGAAATTAGCTATCTATGTAATCATACTTTTGGAGGTGGCCAGGATACCCTTGCTGATGAATACATGTTACCAGTTTCAAAAAAACAATACTAGTATATACTAGGCTATGACAATAGATGCGGTAACTAAAAGGATGTCAACAAGCTATCCTCAGATTTTATTAGCAAGGTCTGAGAAGACTTTTAGCATACAACAGATACATTCATTCAAACAAACTCAACAGCAAGAATTTCACACGAGCGATTTAGTTTTGAAAACTGAATGTGCAGTTCTTGAACCATAAAACAGACAAATATTCAACCAATGAAAGTTCACATACCAGTTGATGGTGGCTTTAGTTCTCCAGCAGCATACTTTCCCATAACACCACCACACCTACATGCATGAATCACTTTGCTACATCAATAGCATAACAATGTAGTTCTAACTTCCTATTACTCAACGACCTCTAACTGCCTATGAATTAGAGTAAGAACATAATTTAATGAGAAAAAATTCAGGTCAATAAAATGACATAAAGTTCTTTGACTTGAGAAGCACCAAAAACAGATTAAACAAAGTTAGCATCGGTACAAGGATAAAAGAAAGAGATGGACCAAAGAAGCGAGCCTTGTGTTTGTGGTGCTATACATATGTACTATCCATGAAAGCTTTTTCAGTATGGGCACAAGCATAAAATAGACTTGTATTTCAGTATGACAGGCCTAGCAATAAATGGAAGTATTTGTGAAAGGTATTTAAAAACAAGAAAGCTTCAGAAAGCATGTCATGTGGGACTTTGGAGATGATCCTCATGCACGAGTATAGACAAATTAATAGACCAACCTTGGAAAAGTTTCTTTGATTAAAGGGAAGAAAGCGAAGCTCTACCTTCTCTGAGGAAGAGTTATTACGGATGATTTTCAAATAAATACTGGTCTAAAACTACAATTGTAGATCGGAAAATTGAAAATATTTTCAAGAACTCAAGACAGAAAATTCTGCTGAACAAGAATACCAGTTTTGGACAGGACAGTGAAAAGAGATTTGGGACCAGTGGTTTAAGATTAAGGAGGATATTACAGCAGCCTAACTAAAGCAACTGCGAGTGTGTTACATAACCTGAGTTACTGTTATACTAATGTAGACAGCCAAACTGTATATAATTACTATAGCATGTTGATTTTCTGTAGCAGAATTATGTTAGTTACGGCTTCAGCACAAGATCAATTAAATGGCCAGATCTGACTCTTGAAGGAGACTACTGCCACATGAAATCAGGTAACTACATTATATATTTTTGTAAAAGGGCCAAATTACTGTTAAACCATTGCAAATAGAGCACCTTTAGCTTCCATTATCGTTTGGAATAAAAAATGTCCTTGACGTTATTTTACTGGCTCACAATTGTCCTCACTAACAGACTTCCAGCTTGGACAACAAACAACTTTAAAAAATAAGTTTTCTTTCTCCTTTCTCAAAGTCAAAGAACTTTATGTCAAATTCTTTCTCTTAGGTGAACAAACAGACTTCCTTTTGTCTTTCTCTTTAGGTGAACAAACAAATTAAACTTGGCAAGATTTCTCAAAATTTAATTTTCTTTCTCCTTTCTCTCTCTCTCTCTCTCTCTTCTTATTCATTCTTTCTTCTAATCCATTCTTCCTGCTTTCCTACTTCTCTTCCCTGTAAGAGAGTCCAAGCTAGAAATGGCTTCCATCTCTTCACAAGCAATTTTTTTTTATATATATATATATATATAGAGAGAGAGAGAGAGAGAGAATTCTTCAAATTAAGTATCAATTCAAAATTTCCATTCATTCAACCAACTAACAGCAAAATAGAAAGTGCAAAGATTAAGTTTCAATAGAGGAGTCAGTAATGGCAGCTTGCCAGTTATTGTTCAAATGGGTTGTGGTCAGTCAATGGTGTTAGGCTTGTTTACATTGCAAAGTAGAAATCTTTTGGTCAATTAATGGTGTTAAGCTCATTTACGTTGCAATGGAGAAGGTTTCTACGACTGTGATATTGATTTTTGTCAAAATAGGCTATTTTTCATGTGGGTCTTAATCAACAAACACCATCAAAAAACCCACCTGTGGCAGAACCCGACAAAGTCGACAAACTTGCTCCATCGACACCACTCCTTCCTCTCTGCCTTTCACGACCAAGAAACCTCAATTGCCACCACTACACTTGGTGAACTTAATATCTGTTCCCTCGTCACTTTCTCCGCCGGCTAACCGAATTTTACTAAAATGGTGAGCTTAATCTCAGCCATGAAATTTTGATGATGATTCTGGACTTCAGTTTGGAGTGTAAAAAAAGAAGCAAATGGGTTTTTGTTAATGAACTTGGAATGTTTCCCGTATGGTTCTTTTTTAGAAAATTTCATAAATGGCATTATTTGCGCCAGAATTACAAAAGATAGAGAGATTTTGCTTAATTATGAAACGTTACAGCATTTTGGTTTCAAAACATAGCAGAATACATTGTTTTCGTGCACATAATAAAAGTGAAATACATTGTATCCGCGCACATAATAAGTGTATCTGCACGTGAACAATATCTCTGTAGCGGAATATACTGTATCTGTGTGTGTAACAATATTAAAATATATATTGTATCTGCACACTTAATAAGTGTATCCGTGGCAACGTCTCTGCCTAACTGTATCAGCACGGATAATAAGTGTATACGCGCGTATTTGCTATAAAATCCCAAATTATCGCTATATTATGTAAATTTTTTAAACAACCGCTATTTCGGGTGAATATAGGGCCTTAGTTTGTTGTGTCACGTAATTTTTCCTTCTTTTTCTGGGAGAGGATGGACAGTTTTGAATGGGTTTCTGGTATTTTTCTCAGGTGGATGAGGGATAATTTTATTTCACCCCTTTATTTTAGATGGGTCATGGTTATAAAACGGGTTAATGGGTAAGTGGGACAAGTTAATGGTTTTTTATCCATGTCAAATGCTCTGTTGGACAACTGATATATTTGAGGGCAAATCTGGCCCTTGTTTTAGAAGGTGAAGACATTTTTTATGCCAAAAGTTAATGGAGGGTAAAAGTGCTATATTTTCAATAGTGTAAAGGTTATTTTGGTCCTTTATTCTTTTTTCATGAAACACAACTACAAAATATTCTCAGTTTCATGAAAAGATGTTGAGAGGAGAAGATTCATAATTACACACCTAAGAACTGGTAAATCTGGTAGAACACGAAAAAGTGAGAAAAAACATCTCAAACAACCTTCCCTCATTTTAACCATCTATGTGTACTATTTTGTACTTTTTGTTGAATTAGACAACTTTTTGTGTCCGGGTTAGCTTACGCATTGAATGGGTCATTAATAATCTTGTCTAATCTTATAAGTTATATGAGAGCACATCTATCCGAACATCCGCATTTTTGTGGCACTCATCTTGGGGCTAGGCTGGACTTTGGGGGACCAATATTCATTTCCATAAAAATATCACTTCTCATAAAACATCACTGATCTTACAATATCACTTTCTGTTGAATGTAGTCATTTCTTTTGTATGAAAGTACTGTCTTGATTAGATTATGCGTTGAATGTGGTCATTTTTAGTCTTGTTTGTTCTTATATGAGTGCACATCACTCCTAACATCTGGTTTTTTGCGGCACTCATCTTTCCCATACAACATCACTTCCCATAAAACATCAGTGGTCTTACAACCGGTCTAGAAACCTTGCCTTTCCCTTTGGTGAGTGTCATTCTATCACTTAACGCTCCAGCAGTAGTTCCATTTCAACCATGCTATCGTGATTCCATGAGTAGCATCTTCATTTATCATACCATTCTCCTAGACATTATTTTTTATCGGGTAAAGTATTTCAGTAATAATAACAAAACCATCTTGGCTGTATTCAAGAGGTATACCTAGAAAAGGAGAAACCTACAAAATATGGTTCTCTCCAAAAGACACCAATCTTCTATATAAACAGGAACTACATGGGTGCACCAAAAAAAAAAACCGATCGGAGACTACTCCTCAAATGAGCAAAGCTCATCTCCACCCCTTCAAAAGCTCTCCTATTTCTCTCCTTCCAAAGGACCCACATCAAAGCTAAAGGAATAACATTCCAAGCCTTCTGTCTTCTTTTCCTACCGCCCCCCCCCCCTCTTCCATCTGAGCATCAACTCCTTCATGAATCTTGGCCTACATGCCATTCTCCTAGACAGTGTGCCTACATTTCTGAATTGTTTGCATTTAGGCATCATAATCCCATCAAATCTCACCTCAACTTCACTTCTCTTATACTGGCTAAATTATTTATTATAATCGTGGTGTTAGGGTCAGCTTGCGCGAATTTCGATTAATTCTACAGGGTGCTGCTACCTCTCACCAGCACAGATATTGGGTAATTTTATCCATCAAGACTTGCACAGATGAGAAGAAATTACCTAGAGTTTCTTCCTCCATTGGGATTTGGACCCAAGACCTCATGATTCTCATTCCACTTCATTGACCACTAGGCCACAACCTTGGGTGTTTTATGCTAGCTAAACTTCCAGTGTGTATATTCAGTCTTCTTCTACAATTCTACTTATCCTAAAACTCTTACTCTAGGGTGCTTCTCTATAGTCATGCTTTTGATTGACAACATTGCTAGTTTCGTCAATTTGGGTAATATCATATGCAAAAGCATAGGCCATGAGACATCATCCTATATAATGTTAGTTTTTTTTTTTTTTTCTCCGAATCCTATATAATGTTAGTTAGCTCATCCATAACTTGGGTAAACAAGTACAGGCTCAATGTCTTCACAAAAAACTTCTAGAGCAAGTGTCAGGAAGCATGCAACACTAGAAATGATTAGAATAGGAAAGTTATATATGGTTTTAACTACTGTTCACGATTAGTCCTTCATCTTGATGAAATTGAAATATGATGAAAAAGTTAAAGTGTATGTAGACAAACTGCACACTTACCAACGGAAGTAATCACTTCTAATACCTAGAGGTGCGGCGAGCAGTATATCAGTAATCCATGGAGACAACGGCCTCAGCGTTTTCCTCTCATGATGCACTGAAGGCATACTAGGTTCACTATCAGCAGATTTACTTGTTGAAGCATGGATTCCTCGGCTGCTTCTGTCTGCTTCGCCAACTTGTTGCACAACTTTGTAGATCGGACGGTTGTAATGTGTCAAAATTCGTAGAATCTCTCCACATGCAAGAGCCCACTGTTCTGAATATTCCTTCTGCATTTAAGAGCAAAGAATTAGTATGAAAGCCTCTTCTTTTGCAAGAGCTAGAATGTTTGCTAGAAAGATCATTGCATTCACATGGCTCAATTATTCAAATCGATAGTTCAAGATTCTGAATACCTCACTGCTTGGGAAAACCAATGATATAAAAGAAGCGAAAGGTGGACAACTTTTATCATAGTCCAGTGTGCCATCGATGATGCATGAAATAATTGGAAGAATTACAGTATGCCCATGCTCTGGGTGGTGAAGAACAAAAGTCGCTGGAAATCAAAAGCAATCAATCAATAGACAGATAAAATCAATCAACCTCACAAATAGATGGGAGGAATAATCTTAATGCTGAACTTAAATCAAGGTTATCATCTGGATTAAGGCTTATGATACCTAAAACATCATCAAAAAGACGGTTTTCCTTGGATGGATACCGGTTCCGTATCAGCTGCCGACAAAATACACATTATATTACTTTTCCAGAATATTGAAAAGATTCAACTAGATAGAGAAATTATGAAGAAAGAGAGAGTTGTTGGGAGGATAGTTTCTGATGTAACTACATACCTCAGCTATATCTTCAGGAAATTGTTCTGATGTGAACTGACCAAAGTACTCAACATAGGCAGTAATTTGAGCCTACAAAGAGAATGAAGAAGGTTGATATGACTGAAGATACAATTATCAAAAGATAGAAAACAAAAGGAAAAACAAATATCCTTCTTTAGACATTTAAATGTTCAAGAATATAATGCAATAACCAAATCTATGACCTATTCAAATCTAAACAAAAAAATTGCAAGGTCATAATGCTATGGGAAGGAGAGATAGAATGCTCTGAGGGATTTATCATTAAATCTAACAGTGGTTTAATTCCCTAGCTTTACACCCTTCAGAAGGAAGGACCTGTCAGGTGATGGCCCTTTTTCCATCTGCCATCAGTGAGCGTGTACATTCCTCTTTTTGGACTCGCGTTTATTGGTCAGGCAGTGCATATTTACAGAATGTTTTACTTTTCTTTCATGTTATCCTGGCAGATATTACGCAGCAAAGACATCCTCAAAAAAATGAACAAGAAAATAGACAAGAGAGAGATATTTTTTTTTTGATAAAGGTAACATACAGAGAGAGATATTTGAATGGTCACATATTCAGAGTGCAATAGAATCCCAAGGCCACAAACATAAGATTAGAGGCATTCATAGAACAGAAAAGGTAAAGAGATCTGTAAGTCCAAATGCTCCACTTGCCAGACATCTCAGGCTGTAGTAGGAAATATTCAAGCAGCTGCAGTGCTTTTCTAATAGTATTAAATTTATTATTCATAAAAATCAGCAGTAACCATCGACATATATCAAAGATTTTTTTATGGATAAGGTAATAAATTTCATTAAAAGAAGAGTTACCTTACTCAAAAAAATTAAAGAAGCGCCGAAACATGCCTATGTACAAGTGTACCAAAAAAAAAAAAAAACAGAAGCTTACAAAAAAGACATGGTTTTCTACTGAAGTTACAATGGATTGCTCTTACTTTTAAATACGTATGGGGTCAATGAAGTCCTACAAAGTACCAAATTTATGCACATTGTGAAAAAAGAGCTGTAGACTTTATGTTTTATACATCAATTTTTCCTTCAAAAGATGTATAATTCATTTTGGGAAGATGCAGATGCAGGATTGGAAATAGATGGAGTATTGTCCCAGCTTGCATTTGGTGGACAATCTGAGAGAAATTCCAGATGTTTTGAAGACATTAGCAGTTCAGTTCAGAGGATTAAGTTGAATTCCTTAAGAATTTTCTGTTTTTTGGTCTAGCCTGAGATACATAGAAGATATTGCTTCTATCATAGACACCCTAGTTTTTTGTTAAGACTTCTGGAGCAGTTTTTCTTCTTTTTTCACTTGTAATTATGGTAAGCACTAAGCACAGCATAGGTGCTGCTTTGATAAATATATAAAATATGTTACCTTCTCAAAAAAAATGATGTATAGTTCATTTCCCTCCAAAAAGTGCAAGGATGCAGAAAGGAACTGTCTACCAGATTGACTTATTTATCCTCCATCCAGCTTTATAAAGTAATTTGGTATAATCAATTGCACATTGGCTCTAGAACAAGCACTACACTGACAGCTAAATGAGCACAAAAGCAGGTGTTTAAGCCTTTAAGGGCTTCTTTATAGCTTTTGCACTTCGAATATCTGGTGCAAAACCCTTTTTTAAGTAGGCTAACTTGTGTATGACATGCCTTGTAAGTAGTACCTCCAAGTAAAGCAATCAACTTTTAAAGGCATTTTGATTCTCCAAGATTATTTTCAACAACATCTTGCTTCTTTTGTTCTCTATGGACTAGAAAATTTTAGCACAAGTTCACATAAAACTTGCTTTCCTTTCCTGACTCTCAGATCATAGAGCATTCAAGTCCTTTAAATAATCAATCTGATCAAAGAACTAGGTAACCATCTCAACTTCCAAATCTTGTAGGTATTTTCAGTGAAACGGAAGAGAAATGAGAGGAACTCATCTTGATTATTCCCTCAGGCTATTGGGGTATAAATAACTATGTTTACATGTACTAAAAAGAAAAGGAAATCAATACTCAATTAGAATAGGAGGAAAATAAGCTACCTACTACATTTATATACATTTTAGAATATTCACCAGGATTCTAATAGCCTGTTTGGCCAAGCTTTTGGGAGGCCAAAAGTGCTTCTTTTTCCAAAAAGTACTTATTTTTTAAATAAAAGTGAGGGCGTTTGGCTAAAGCTTTTGAGAGAAAATAAGTGTCTTTGAGGAGTAGCGGAACATGTTTTTCAAAAGCTAAAAAAGTAGATTTACTCTAAAAGCATTTTTATTAAAAGAACTTCTGAGAAAAATACACTTTAGAAGCACTTTCAAAAAGTTTAGCCAAACACTAATTGTTCAAAAATGTTTTTAAAATTTATTGGTCAAACACAAACTGCTTCTCGCCAAAAGAACTTTTTTAAATTGCACTTTTGAAAACAACACTTTCCAAAATAAGTTAATTTTATGAGCTTGGCCAAAAAAGCTATAACACTCCCCCTCAAGTTGGTGCATACAAATTATATGTACAAGGCTTGCTACATATACATATAACTTGTTCTTGCACAGGCTAGGAACTTGGTGAAAATGTCCACTAGTTGATCATTTGACCGCAGAGGAACCTTGTGAGAGTGTCGCCTAAGAGTAGCTACTCTAACAGAATAATCAATTTATATGTGTTTGGTCCTCTCGTGAAATACTAGATTAGGTGCAATGTGAAGTGCGGCTTCATCCCACACGAGTTCCATTTTTTAATCTCATCACACTGTCATATCCCGAAATTCTGCTTTTATGCATGATCTAGAAATCATATTTTGTTTCCAACTTTTTCAAGACACCAAATCTTTCCCAACTAGAACACAATATCCAAAAGTGGATCGTCTGTCACAGAGTAACCCCGTCTTGTATACATCTGAATATCCAACAATTTTCTCATGTCATCAATCTTTGTGAAGTAGTCTTTTACCTGAAACAACTTTTATGTATCTAAGGATGTGAATAACTACGTTCCAATGACAGAAAATCCAAGAACTGACTTACACTAACCGAAAAGGTAATGTTGAGTCGAGTCACAATGAGATGATTCAACTTTCCTACCAGCATCCTATATCTTCTAGTCTAGGATTACTAAGAGGCTCCCCTTGGCCTGGTGTGAGACATGTGTCATGGGCCAACAACCACATAAAACAGTTAACTTTGTAAGGGGCTTTAGGCTTCTAGCCATGGAAAAGCCTCCCCTATCCACCCACCCCACCCCAAACTAAGTATCCTGCCAAAATCTTATTTTCATCTCATTTCCTAACTTGATATTTGTATTGGCTTCAAAGGTGGGCCATAAGCTGCGGATATGTTTCCAAACTCCTTGTCCATGAGGGAGAGCACATAACCTATGAACCAAGGACTTTGATTCCCATACTTGTAGAAAATTACCCTCATAAACAATTCTTCCTTTCGGTACCTCCATAGCCACTTTATAAGAAAACTATTATCGTGCATCCATAGATTTCTAATGCCAACCCTTTTTTTCTCCATAACTACCTTATCCCACTTCACAAAATTAATACACCTCCTAACTTTGTTCTTATCCCATTAAAAGTTTCTCCGGGTTGTATCTAGCTTTTTTGTCGCACTTATAGATATAGGAAATAGAGATATGAGATCAGTGAGTAGCGAGTTAAGGACACTATTAAAGAGAATCAGTCTACTAGATATTGTTTTGTCCCAAATAGCACGCCTAATGCGGCACTTATCCTCTATTTTTTGCCACGCTTGTTTTGATTGTATCTCGTTGCTAAAAGGCATACCCAAATAATAGGGAATTTTCCAATTTAACATCCTAGAACCTCCCCTAACCTATCAATGTCCTGAACATCATTGACAACATACCCAAAGCTTTGTCCCCAATTTATCAAGAGTCACAGTCCTACTTCAAACACTACTAAGATAACCCTTAAGTATCTTATTGGTGATTCTTCAATTCCACAAAACAAAAGAATGTCATGTTCGACAAAAGAGAAATTTCAACTCCAATGTTCCTTGAAGTGCCTGGCCGGAATTTCTAATCCATACTAGAGACATAGGTGGTCATCCAAGTCTCTTGGAATTGCAAAAGATGGTCCCCAGTTTATCTTTGTTAGTATGTGAATAGTGTCAGCTTGGTAAGCACACTCATGCCTCTTTCCCAAAGCGTGTCAATAATAGGGCCACCTCTATGCTTAATATCATTCATTTGGATATATGGGGTTCAAGTCGTGTTAGCTCTTCCTTAAGCTTTCATTATTTTGTTACTTTTATTGATTACTATTCTCGGTGCACATGGTTATTTTTAATGAAAAATAGATCTGAGCTATTCTCCATCTTTCAAAAATTTCATGCTGAAATTCGCAATCAATTTGGTATTTCCATTAAGAAGTTAATCATTGATATTGCCCGATAATACTTCTCTACTTCTCTCTCTTCTTTTATGTCATCCCAGGGCGTATTGCACTTCTCTTCTTGTGCACATACTCCTCAACAAAATAGAGTTGTTGAGCGAAAGAACAAACATCTTATTGAAACAGCTCGAACATTGCTTATTCAAAATCAAGTTCCTTTACATTTTTGGGGTGATGTCGTTATTACTGCTTGTTATTTAATCAATCGCATGCCTTCATCTGTTTTGTAGTACCAGAGTTCTCACTCATTCCTCTATTCGGACCATAATTTATTCCCCCTTCATCCGTGTGTGTTTGGTTTCCCTTGTTTTGTTCATAACCTTACCCCTCGAAAAGATAACTTCACCATAAGGTTTTTAAGTGTGTCTTTCTCGAGTATTCTCATCTACAAAAGGTTACAAATGTTTTGATCCCTCTACCAATAAGTACTTCATCTCGATGGTACTTTTTCCAAAACTTCTCCGTATTTTTCTCCTAGTACGGAAAATCAGAAGGCCATAGCAGTCTTTCCCATTCCAACTATTCTAACCTCAGCTCCACCTCCAACTCTTAATGTCTATTCCCGACGACCTCAACCTCCTTCTGAACTTGCTATCTAGTTGGTATTTCTAACTCTAAGAGCATCTCCAACCTCATCCTCTATTTTACTCTCCAAATATAGAGTCCTCTATTTTTTCAGACAACCAACTCAAACCCAATTCTCTATTTTACTCTCTAAAAAATAATCTTTTTCTCTCTCCTCAATATTATATTATTATTTCTATTTTAATTTTATTTTCTTATTTCATAATATAATTCATTTCTTCTTTTTGCAAATAATCATTCTATAATCTTTATGTAATACATAATTTTATTTTTTTCAAATTCTTCATTTAATATAAAATTATATTTTAATCTAAATTTCTAAATAACATAAATTGCAATAAATATTATATATAATACATATTAACGAACAATTCAAATATAAGTGAAATCATTGATGAAATATAATTACATCATAATTATTGTATCATCGTAAAATTTATTTTGTAAAATAAATTTTACATAAATACTCAACTTTCAAGTCTATTACGTTACTCTCATAAATAATCTATTAATGTACTACGGAGTTCAAAATGAGCAATTTTTTGTCCTTATTTTTTTAGGTGTAGCTAAAAATTGTATAAATTAACAATTTCATCTTGTATCCAATTATTTCGTGTACTAATTTACTTCACCTATTCCATTTTGAACTATTGCATCAAATATTTTCATGCTCATTAAACAGTGTAGTTTAATAATTTATCACTATAACATAAAAGTAGATTGTTTGAATTATCATGTAAATTTTGTGCATACTTCATAATGAAAAATAATTATAATTTAAATTACATATTTCAAATGACAAAAAAATTTAAAAAGTTAAATTAGAAAAATTGTTAATTCGGGATGGAAGTAGTATACTTATCAATAATATGTTTTAGATGTTATATTACTTAGAAAATAATTACAAATATTAGAGACTTAATTAATAATCTTATATAATATAAATAATATTAAAATAACTTTAAATTACATATTTAAAGTGACAATTTAAAAAAAAAATAGAAAAAATATTAATTTGGGTGGAAGTAGTAACTTGTTAATAATATATTTTTAAATGTTATATTACATTAGAAAATAATAACAAATGATAAAGACTTAATTAGTAATATAATAGAAATAATATTAAAATAATCAAAAAGTAAAATAGAGAGGTGAATAGTAGTTCTCTAAATTTGGAGAACTACTATTCACCTCTCTATAATTGAAGAATAGAGAGTGAAATAGAGAGTGCTTGGAGAACCCATTCTCTATTTTACTCTCCAAATATAAAGAATAGAGAGTAAAATAGAGATGGGTTGAAGATGGTCTAATATAGGTGCACAAAGCAATCTTGGTGACTGCTCCAACAATGTTTTTTGCTTCGGTCGAGAACTTATCAGATGATCTTCCTATTGCTCTTCACAAAGGTACTGGAATTACTGCCAATCAAACTCCCGTTTATACTTATTTAAGTTATCATCATCTATCACCTTCATATCATGCCTTCCTTGCTAGTTTATCATCACTCAAAGTTCCTAAGATTGTGGTAGAAGCACAGGTTCATCCAGGTTGGCATCAAACTATGATTGAGGAGACGAGTGTTTTGCATGATAATAGTACTTGAGAGCTTGTTCCTTTACCTGAAGGTAAAACCATAGTTGGTTGTTGTTGGGTATTCGCCGTTAAGGTAGGTTCGGATGGAGCTACTGATCATCTCAAAGCAAGACGGGTTGCTAAGGGATACACTCAAATTTATGGCATCGCTTATGGAGATAATTTCTCACCAGTTGCCAAGATGGCTTTTGTCCGTCTTCTCATCTCTACGAGAGTAATGAATCATAGGCCTTTTTTTCAACTGGACATCAAAAATGCATTCCTACATAGAGAACTTGCTGAAGAGGTATATATGGAGCAACCACCCAGGTTTGTTGCTCAAAGAGAGTCTAGACTAGTTTGTTAACTTTGGCAATCCCTCTATGGTCTTAAGCAGTCTCTTAGAGCATGGTTTGGTCGTTTTCGAGTTGTTGTCCAGCAGTTTGGAATGATCCGAATAGAAGCTAATCACTCTGTATTCTATAGGCATTCATCTCAAGGCAAACATATTTTTTTAATTATTTATGTTGATGATATTGTTATCGCCATCAACACCTCTCAAGTCACTTTCAGACTAAGAATTTGGGCAATCTAAAAGTAATTTTCTAGACATTGAAGTGGCACAGTCTTGGCATGGTATTGCTATTGCTCAAAGGAAATATGCCTTGGACATTTTGCAAAATGCCAGTATGTTGGATTGAAAACATGTGGACAGTCCAATGGATCCAAATACTAAGCTTATTCCAGGACAGGGGGAGCCTCTAAAAGATCCTAGTAGATATCGGAGACTTGTTCACAAACTCAACTATCTTACGATCACGCGACCAGACATCTCATTTGTTGTTAGTGTAGTTAGCTAGTTTTTGCAATCACCTTGTGATGGTCACTGGAATCTATGTTGCTCGGACTCTTCAAAACTGTCAACAGGTGCGTGTCGGATTCACCAAAAGTAGGGTTATTTTGAAGAATCCGACACGGGTGCGGCATCAAAAGTGAAGATCCCACGCAACTAAGACTGGAATGTAGTGATTCGCATACGGCAACACATCAAAAGCTCTCAAGGACAAGGTTTACTGTACGAAGAAAAGAGACACCAACATTATTGGATATTTTGATGCAGATTGGTAGGATCTCCTTCTGACAAGCGGTTCACTTCAGGTTATTGTGTTCTAATTGGAGGCAATCTAATATCTTGGAAAAGTAAAAAGCATATTGTTGTAGCTAGATCAAGCGCAGAGGCAGAATATCGAGCTATGGCGCTAGATACGTGAGAGTTTATATGGTTGAGACAACTTCTCCGAGAATTGAAAATGGGAGGAGTTGAACCGATAACATTGATTTGTGATAACCAAGTTGCACTACATATCGCTTCTAATGCAATATTCCATGAAAGAACGAAGCACATTGAGATAGATTGTCACTTCATTTAAGAGAAGATTGAGTTTGTATACATCATCACAAGTTTTGTCAACTCAAAAGATCAATTGGCGGATATTTTCACAAAATCACTCTGAGGATCTAGAATTGACTATATCTGTGGCAAACTAGGAGCATATGACTTATACGCTCCAGTTTACGGGGGAGTGTTATCGTAAATTTGGATAGTGTAGATATGAGAATATTTAAATAAGGTATGATTGAATAGTCTAGTTATGAGAATATTCTCTGATCCCTTTAATTAGGCATTTAGGAGATTGTGTAATATTTTATTATCTTCTTTCCTTATTTGCATCGTCTCTACCAGCTATTAATCTCATCAACTTGAGGGAATGATCAATCAATTTAATTCACAATATCTCTTCTTCTTCTTCTTCTTCTAATTTCACATGGTATCAGAGTAGGCAGAGGTCCTAGGATCAAATCTCACTGCCACCCATATCAAAAAGAATTACCATGTGTTTGGCCCATGAAAAAAAATCAATATAATTAACTAATAAAAGTGTACTCTCTAACAGCTTAAGCTTGTAGATGAAATGGTCACACACTTCAACAGGAAGCATTGAACTTAAATCGTCCATTACCAAGATAAAGAGAAAGTGAGATAGGGTAACCCATTGTCTTAAACCCTCAAAAGTCGGGAAGAAGCCTTCTACGGACCCATTGATGATGACTGAAAATCTAACAAAAGAAATGCAGCTTTCAGTTCAACCAATCCACTTATTCCCAAACCCCATGTGATGCAAGTTTGGGAAGTGCAAAATCAAGAACCAATACAAGAAAAGATTAACATTATGTTTTAGGGTCCTTTTGATCAAGTATGGTCTACATAAAATTAAGGACATTTATGTCTTTTCTTATCTTAGTTAACCCTAGTAGTATAAATAAAATTGAATAGAGATTATTAGGGTAGACAATATTATTAGGTGAATACTCTTGGTGAGTTGTGTGGGTTTATCTCTTTATCTCTACATTGAATATCTTTTGAATATCTTTTGGTAAGATTATTCATGTATGAGTTCACTCCTCCCCTCCCTTGAATTTAATCTTGTAATTGTTTGTTCAAATTAGAGAATTGCAAATCTACATTTGTTGGGTCTCTAATTTACTTCAATTGTGGATTGCTCTTTCTTTCCTCTCTATCTCCCTTCGATTTCTTAATTATCTCTTGAATCTCTCTATCTTGTATTCATCTTACATCACTTCCTCATGACGCCTTATTATTTGACCCCAACAAGAACGACATCTAGGCATGGCGAAGCGCCCATCTTGTGTTGCAAGTAGCTTTTGACTTGAGCACATGTGAAGCGCATCTTAAATAACACTATAAATAGGCAATAGGCAAAATATTTCACGTAAATTAAGTTGGAGTACTAGACATTATTAGAACTAGAAAACAAAGATGTAGTTGAAGCATTCAAATCAAACTACACCAATTTCGATTTGGTTATCAATTTGCCTCTTAAAATTCAAAAACTAAAAGCAAGGTCAATTAGCAAAAATCAATCAAACTGAATGAGTGGCCAACTGAAGAGGAATTAATTTTGACTTTTAAAATTTAAAATCATTAAGCATACAAAAAAGAACTACTGCCTAAATTTGTGTAATTCTTGAGACTACTTCACTAATATATGGCATGGGTAGGTCCGTTGTAACTTAAAGCACTCTAAGATACGTTATTTTCAATATATCATGTTTGGGATAGAGTAGTCTTTCTTTCTAAGTAGTGCAAAAGCAATAGCACTTTTTATTATCCCTCCAACTCAGGCATTGATGTTTGGGCGGAGAAATCCTCTAGTTATTCTTCTACCTAATCATTATATTTTCTTTTCTTAGAACTGAGCAAATAAATCAGTGGTTAAGCAACTCAAACTAAACATAGATGATAAAGTTTTCAAAGATCCCTCCGTTATTCTCTTTTCGTTTGTTTTTAATTATGTTCAAGAGGGTGCGTCTCTACATGCATTACAGTTGAGAGTAATGACATCGGTAATGCATGGCAAACCCATAGTGCAGCTACATTCATCCACATGAATAAAAAATAGAAACAATCAAAGAACTGGTCTCCAAAAATATGATAAAATGTACTTAAACCCAACCTAAGCAATGAAAAATAAATAAATTATTTGTAATGTTAAGAAAATGATATTACCTTCCGTTGTTGTGCATCTTGAGGGGGAGGCCAAAATATTGAGGAGTATTGAAGGCCATCAATCCACCTCTCGCATGTAGCGGCCATATAACTGCTGTCAATCCAAGAATTTTATCAATATGAGAGGATGCTACAAATTAGGCCATCAAGTACCACTTCCAATCTAGGATCCACAGATTGTAATTTCAACATCTAGGATCCTAGCAAAGGATGATCCAGAACTTCTAACGAGCAAAACCACCTCAGAGCTTCAAGGTATCTCTGAAATAATATGCAGGTTACGGGAATGTAAATTCCCTGATTAAATAGTAAGCAGATACTGACTACAACATATGACTATTTGTCCTGCAAAACAGAAAAACATGATAGTCAAAACTATTAGACAGATGCATAATGAAATAAGCATCCTCCAAGAGATAAAAAAAGAAGGTTAATTAGTTTGATCAAACCAAGCACCAAAAGTTGTGTGAAAGAAGTATTGGAGGATTTCCATAAGAAATTTAGAGGGAAAACACGTTGTTTCATATATCAAGTTTTTCATTCAATGACGGCATCCTTGCTGACACAACAAAATATAAAATCAAAACTCTATGAAAATTAAAACATCAGAGAGAAATGATGATGAAACTGGCAAAATAGGGGAATATGGTAATTCACTTAACAGCCCATTAAATTGGCACAAACAAAAATCATATGACTACAAGGAAAATTGATTTTCAAGCTCAACAAAGAATTATACAACAACTACGCCTCAATTCCAAACTAGTTGGGTTGGATGTATGAATCCTCAATATCATAAATATATTTTGCTTGGGTCCGTATTATTTCAATACTCCATAATTATGGATTATCTAACACTAGGGGTTCCTAATACAGATGCGGAGCCACCATTGTAGCTACAGGCTTTAGCTTAAACCTTGTATTTCATATGTATAAATAATATGTAAAGCTGCAAACCTTTTGTTTTTAGTTTATGTTTGGTGTTCCTACAGATGATTGGTTTCATGCATAGAGAAACATATTTTGTTGTGGGTTCTCTACTTATGGTATACGGCTTTGCCCCCTTTATTTATAAAATCATTTATCTGATCAAAAAAATAATATATCCAAAACCCAGTAAGCTAAATAGATTGTGATTCAAAATCCATAAACTAAAAATCCTTGACTCCGCCTTTGCTCTAATAATACTCTAGTGATTATATCTTTAACTAATATACTAAAAGAGTTTTCAAGTAAGCACCAGTCTGTAACGAGTTATATTCAAAGTAAACTTGGACAGTATGAAAATCAATTTAGGAAAACATTAGCAAGTAAAAAACACATATGTATAAATAGGCATAAGGAATACAATGGACAGAATCTATTCAACTATAAAACTAGCAACATGAATTGTGTGGCATGTTGAGATCCCTCCACCCTTAATAAGAGTTTTGTATTCGAACCCTCAGGAATAGAAAAAAACCTTTTCGCAGAGTCTCCCCAAAAAAATGGAACCTATGGATTTAGTCGGATTCCAACGTAAGTGCCAGATACAAGTGGAAATTCAAAAAAAATGTTTGGTAAAACTCAACAATTCTATAAATTCCAAATTATTGGAATAACATTTTAGTTCCAATAAAAATTTGTAATAACCTTATTAACAACATATATTTTCTCTTGATCAACAAAAAGCGAATCTCCACACTTCCTAACCAATTTCATTATGAACTGAGGCAAAAGCAAGAAAGTTATAACAAATCAACAACAGCAGAGATATTAATTACAAATCCCATAGAGAAACAGAGCTTTAAAAAACTAGAAAAATATTCATAGTTATAGCAGAAAATTAAAGAAAAAAATGGTACCTGAAATGGGAAGGTGAAATTTGAAGAAGATTGTTTAACAGGTTTTGGTTGGAGGAAAAAAGTAGAGAGAGAAAAGAAATGAATGTGAAGAGAGAGAAGAAGAGAAGAGATCTTTAGCTGAGCTCTCCCTTCCTTCAGATTTGCAGACGTGGCATTGAGATATTTTCTTAGGCACTTAATGGCCATGTGTCATGTGATTCAACACCATCATGACATGTGGCCATCACAAACACCCATACCACTTCATTTTAGCCAAATACAGAAAAATTGAAAATTTTGGAGCCAATTGTAAATTAATTCGGTTCTTCGATTTTGATTTTTCGGGTTAATGTCGTTTTTTTCTTAAAATTGACTATTTAATTTGATGTTCTGTAAGGGTCTTATAGTTTTGATACACCGAAGAATTGATTTTAATTTTCAAGAGGAGTCCAAACATAGCACAATTTTTTTGATAAAAACAAATATGGTCTTCTAAGCACAATAAGTGTTTCATTTTAATATTGTTTCAAGTGGGGATAAGGGTCTAAAAAATATCTCAATTTTGGTCGAATTTGTTGTTGCGATACTAAGACCTATTACCTTCCTAGACTATTTAATACCGTATTTTAAACATATATATTTTTCCACGTGGACATAAAAAATAATGTAAATTATAAATAGTAATGTGTCCGCGTGGGCACATATATACCTTTAAAATACACTATTAAATAGTTCAGGAGGTAAAAAATACACTATTAAATAGTCTAGGGAGGTAATAGATCATCATGAAAGTTTAGTATCGCAACAGCAAATTCGAACAAAGTTGGGGTATTTTTCAGATCCCTATCCCTTTTAAGTGTCTTATACTTTGATTTTGGCCCTCATTTTATTTTCATTCACATCGAAAAATTATTTTAAAAGACATCAAATCAAATCGGATCAAAGTTGGAAAAACTAAACCAAACTAGCTAGTTTGATTTGAAATTTGGTGCACACCTTTCAAAATCAAACTGAAATTTAATAAAATCGAACCAAAGAACTGAACATCCATCTCTAATCAATTATCATATTGAAACTGCATCTCAACCTTGTTTCATGTTAATTCTGCCACCTCAATGTTTATGTACTATTTAAACACAAGAGCATTATTCCGTATAAATTATTCAACGTGTGTTGATAAATATAAAAAGGTATAAAATATAATCAAAAATAGGAAAAATTATGTGGTTAAGCAAATTTGTACTACTTAATTAGTCATCATAGTTATAGTTTGCTATAATTACCACTCGCGATCAACACTAACCATTAATTATGTGGGCTGGCTTCAAGTTTGTATAATTAGTCACGTTTGTATGATTCACCACATTTGTATAATTCGCAACTAACAATTCTTCGTTTGATTTGTATTTGTATATGACGATGATTTACTTTGATTTTTCAGTTTTATCACCTTATACATTCAATTTTTTTGTATAACTTTTTTAAGTTTGTATAAACGTGTAGTTTTCTGAATTTGTATAATGTAATTTGTATAATATAATTTGTATAACTGTTTATGTTTGTATCAATTTGTTATTTCGAGTTTTATCATATTTGTATAATTCCAAACTTTGAATTACTCAATTATACAAAAACACGCGAATTATACAATCGTACCCGCAAATTATATAAATGAGATGTGAATTATACAAATTATTGCCCTCTCTCGCTCGCTTCTCTCTCTCCTCTCCCAATCTTGCTCACCTCTCTCCTCTCCCAATCTTGCTTGCCAGATATACAAATACATATGTTTATCAGTTACATATATACAATTATTTTGACAGATAAACATATACAATTTGCCTCTCTCCACTCTCTGCCCTCTTCGCCTCTCTCTTTCCTCTCTCAATCTCGCTCGCCACTCTCCTCCCTAAACATGTAGCTACGAATTGTAATTAGAAAACTATAACTATGGAGCGTAATTAAGCTATTTTTGAGTGGCTATATGCGAAAGTTCCCTTAAAAATACCACATATTTTTTCATGCCATCTCAATTTTAACTCAAATACCCGCTTTCTAATTTATAATTTAACTTAAATAATAAAAATAACTCATCTTCAATATGGATTAAAAAAACTCTTGTTTATTACTAACAACACTACTAAAAATATTATAACTAACTGACTTACCTAATGACTATTATATCGAAAGCAAGTTCTAGAAAATATACGATCTATTGTATATAGAAAATAATTATTATGGTGAAATATTATTAGAAAATTAGTAATTATTATAAGGCGAAATACATTGAAAAGCTCTTAATTTTTTCGTAAAATTTTGTCTTGACATGAATTATTACATGTTTCGATTAAACACTTTCTAGCATAATACTGTGATGCTTGAAGCTATAAAAGCTTATACCAATATCTTGATTGTTTTGTGTATAAAGTGATACTTCACTTTTCTTGAGCAGACATATTTCAAGTCTGATACCACTATTTACTCTGAAGTAAAGATTACTATTTTATAAAGTGAAGGTTTAATGCGTAGTATTTATTATGCATAGTAGTCTCCCTTCAATTAAATTGGTGAAGAATTCTCTTATTTTAATATTAAAATAAGTAGGAAAATATTGGTGTTATTGTGCATTTCAATATTATAAATTAAATATTAAGTGCATAAATAACTAGTAGTCATAAAATAAGAAAAAATGGTGTTTTTTGTAACTCATGTAACCATAATGATATATATGTTCTTATCATTATCTTCTACTAATTGCACTACTAATTCTTAAATGACTATTCACATTCTTGACATTTGTTTGTGGAAGAAATCACACACCTATTTAAAGGATGTTTTGTTTGATGTGTCTTAATAGAAAAAAAATAACAAGAAGTGAATAATAAGTATTGTGTTTATATTTTTGAGATTAGTGTAGTGAAAGAGAGGGTTAAAACAAAAAAAAAATAGTTAAATTCTTCAATTTTTTCACTACTCAAAAGAGATAAATGTTATATTGAAGGATGATGTTCTAATGATGAAACTTTGGACTTTTCAATCAATTCAGAGTTACTTGAGCTATATGATGTTGTTGGGCTATTGTATCCTAGAGAGGACAAGCCAAAAATTATATTGTTGGATCGATATAGATTATAGAAAAAATTACCCAGATACCTAACTTTTTTCTACTATATTCTTTAAAATTCCCTACTATTTGAAAAAATTACAAAATAAATCTACTTTCCTATTCTCGGATACATTACTCTTACGTGATGTATCGAGGCGTGAGCTATCAGGATAGATGTGTCTTGTATCAACAAAGGTAATGTACCATAACGTTGAGCGGTGTATGTATTAGGACAAGTGTATCTTGTATCAACAAATGTAATGTATCGGGACGTGATGTATAGGACATTGAGTGATGTATTCGAAATATGAACGTGATATATCGAGATGTTGAATGATGTATTCAAAATTGAGACACGAGACATTGAGTGATATATACGAAATTCTTAAGTTTTAAGGAGTTTTTGTAATTCGAAAAAGAGTAGGAATATGATGTAATTAACTCTTAGCACTATGAGATTCGTAAAATATACTAGATTATATCACATTAAATTTGAATTTCCTTAAAAAGAAAAAAATTATTCATACCTCAACTTAATTTTCTATTATTATTATTATTATTTATTTTAATTTCAATCATAATTTATGATATATTCACCGATAATAATTTTTAAGAACTTACCTTTCACTTTTATAGGCAATTTTCTACCACATGACATCCTATAAGGGAATGCATTTTTTTTGGCTCATTTCCCAATTTCTTTCCGTCCCTAAGTCCTAGTTCATAAACAACTAAATAAGGGACTAATAAGGACGGTGGTGGAGTGATAAATATTCATTTATCTTAAATCAAGAGGTCTTGAATTTGAGTTTTTTTGGGTATGGAGTTGTTTTTGTTAGGAAGCGATTTACCCTCAATATGAGACTTTTCGGCACGAATCCGAACTTAATTAGGCTCCAATGTAGATATCGGACAGCGAGTGGAAAAAAAAAAACCTAAACAAGGTACAATTTTTTTTTTGTCGTTTAAGTACTGAAAATGGTCTCCACATGCTGAATTAAAAAATCCAAATGGGTTGGTGATTGAATTAAAAAAAAAAGGTCCTATTTATTATTTGGAACTCTTGAAGCTGTCAACCTATGCTCAATAAAGAAAGTGATTAAGGGCCCTAAGCATGTTTTAGTTTAATACTAATAATAGAGGTTACAACAATAATGTAAATAAACAAGGGGAGACATTGCCAATGGGACAACTGTTCACCCTGTTTGCTTTGACAGACAATTTAATAAATATGATTAATTAATTTCACTAAACACCCCTATAATGCTAGTCATTATCATGCTTTTTACTACTAATTCTTTTTTGTTGGTTTGTTTCAAGTTACACTTGCGTTTATTTTAAGGAGGAAAAAAAAAGAATATTTTTTTATTGCAAATATCTGTTTCATACACCCAGAAAATAGAGTTTAATGGCAATAATTTAAATGACTGAGGGGTATATGTTACTTACAATATTAGTCCCGTTACTAATATAAAGAAATATCTATGAAGCATTTATTTATTTATCGGTTTAAAAAAATTGATTCTAATAACTCAACTTCAAAAGTCCATTCATTATATACGTATTATTAAAAAAAAAAGTGAAATATTATAACTATTTTTTGAAAAAGTATTTTTGTAAAATAATAATTTGAGTTTGGCTAATCAATTTAAACAATACTTTTGTTAATATTAGAATAACAATTTATGTTTGCCTAAAGTTTTTATATAATATTGCTTTGGGCAAAGTTGCTACGTAATATTTTTTTCTTAAAAATTTTAACCAAATATATCAATTTTCTGAAATAAACACTTTTTGAAGGAAAAAATGAACATGTTTGCTTCCAAGAATTTTGGCCAAACAATTAGCCACTTAAAACCAAAAGAAAATACTGTTTTTTTATCTTATTTATTTTAATTTTATTTATTTATGGGGTAATAATGTTTTAATCATGATTGAGGTATGAAGTATAGGTCAACCAACACCTCAAATCAAAGGGTATAATAGTACGAAAATTTCATATATAAAAATTTGAGTGCAACTAATACCTCAAATCAAAAGGTATATAAAAAAAAAATGCAAGGGATGAAGCAACGGGCAGGGGAAATATCTACCCGAGTGTCAAGTTATTTGAAGTAGAGGAAGGTGCAAACTAATAGCCCGTTTGGATTCGCTTAAAAAAAATAAAATTTAAGTCAAACAAAATAATTTTAAGTTAAAAAAAAAGGTAAGGAGATATCTACTTTTGATTTTTCACTTATTTTTAATCATATTAAATTTATTTTAAGTCATTTTTTACCTTAACAAACACTTCATAACTTATTTTAAGCTATTTTTTAAACTTATCAAACACTCTTCAAAAATAAAAAATTAACTTAAAAATAAATTTGACCAACTTTTAAGTCAATCTAATGGAGCGGGATTCAGTGGCTGACAACAAAGAAAATGGGCAGCAAAGTTTTGAGGGGCAGGGGACATAAATATCTTGTGGAGTAGAAGATATTTTGAACAAGGGCCTCATATTATATCCAATGGCTAACAACCATTTGATTTTATTTTCATTTAAATTCTCAAATTTGATTTTAATTGTACACGTGGCGCAATTCCCTGTGAGATTTAAATCTCCTTGTAGATCATGGACCCACCGTTTCAATGGACATCATCATGGCAACATTCAATTCATGTCATGCATACATATTAACGTTTCGACTTTTCATTGGTCAACCAGCTAATTGTTGAAATGAATTTTTCTTCTTCAATTTTTGGGTAATTATTTTTTTATATGCGTCAAGGGTCGTTTGGTTTAGATATAAATTATGTTCGGATAAATTAGGCTAGAATTAATTATGTTTGAATTAATTTTAATTGCTTATTTGGTTTGTCATATTCAAATTTATATTCATTGGATAATTTTTAAGAAGGCTTGAGTCATACACGGCCCCTTAAAGTTGTCTGTATAATTCACTTAGACACTTTATATTGGGCTTATTCCAATTGAACACCTTCATTAGTTAAAAAAATATACCTATTGAACATTGTGTGACAATCAACTAAAAATAGAGTGTGTGTCATACACTTGCTTATGATGTGGCATAGTAACAAATAAGAAAAAGACATGTGGCATTTCGTCCATAATAAAAAGTAAAAAAAAAATTAAAAAGAAAAATAATAGAAAAACTATGTTTTTAACAAAAAGAAAAAAGAAAAACTCTTCTTTCCCTCATTTCTTCTTTGCCAGAATGCCCCACCCAACCACCCTTCCGATTTCTTTACCGGAACACGTACAGAGCCGTTGCGACTAAAATCAGCGATAATCATCTTCGTTCCACCTTTTTTTGTTTCAACGTATTTTTTTTCCACGCATACACTTGTCCCTCTCATTTATTTCGATATCCTTCAACACTATAGTTGCCATTTCTCTCAATCTCACTTTTTTTTTCAATCATCAATTCAGATTCTTATATTATTATTTTTCTTCTTCTATGTTGTGAGTTCTTTAGGATTTGAAATTTCTTCTATGTATGACTTAAGCCTTTTAAGAATAAGTTGTTTGTGTTACAAATAAATCCCTCCACCTTAATTAGTGCTTTTCTTTTTTTACATTTTCTTTACAAGCTTTAGTTATTCATTCTTAAATATAAAATTTTCATCTTATTTAGCTTAAATATTTTTGTATTTTCTTTGCAAGCTTTAATTATTTATTCTTAAAAATAAAATTTTCATTTTATTTAGATTAAATATTTTTGTGTGTGCATTTCCATGATTGTGTTTTTAAAATTAAAAGGAGAACATATAGGAAATACATTGAGGGAAATTATTGACATAAATTAACGCTCATTCAAAAAAGAAAAGAATATTCAACAAATGTGTAATATGCATTATGTATATCATGAACTAATGAATATAAGTATTTTTTTTATCGTAAAAAGGTCACTTAGGTTAACCAGATTACATAGTAAAATTACTTATTTAGTTATTTTAAAAAAAATATTTCATGAAGCAGTAAATCAAATTCCAACTAGGGGTCGTTTGGCAAATTCCAACTTAGCTTTAAATTCCATAATTTTGATTAGATTCTTAAAGAATCTGCCATAGAACAATCTAGAACTACATAATTATTCCAAACAATCATGATTTGTAACATGTAATTTATTTTTTTGTTTGAAAAAATGTTAAAACAAGGTATTAATTTTAAATATGCTAGCTATCATACTTTATGGTTTGTCATTCTTTTTTGGCACAGGTAGTAGTCTCTCAATTTCAATTTGTGTCCTATTTTAACCGAGTGTAATGGTTTTTTTTTTTAGATAAATGTCAAAAATACACTTAAATTATCTCATTTTTTTGACTTTCATACATATACTATTGAGAGTATGAGTTTCATACCTAAACTATTATTTTTTAGTTTGAGAAATACACCTCAGTGGTGTGTGTAATGCATTATCTCTTTTATTTGAAAAAACCTTGACACGTGACATTCTACATGGATAAAATATTTCACCTTGACAAAAATTAAAAAATAAACTATTAATATTATTTAAAAAATTAAAGATTAAAGTATTACAATCCATAAAAAGAAAAAAGAAAAATTTAATTTTTTTTTTACCCCACTCACCACCTCCTCCATGTACCCCCCCCCCCCGACAATCCCCCATCCTTTTTTTTTTAAAAAAAACTTTTATAAAATATTTTTTTAAAAATCATACTTCACCCTTCCCCCCTCCCAAAAAAACACCATGCACTCATCCCCCTCCACAAAAAAAAATTGATATTATTTTATTTAAAAAAATTAAATTCTACCCCATCCTATTTAACCCTCTGCTCCTAATTTTTATTTTTTATTTTTTACATTTTTCTCATTTTGTATTAGATATGTACGTACATATATTTTTAGATTTTTTTTCTACTAGTGTACGAATAACATAAATAAATTAAAAATTAAAAAAAGTCTTGCGGCGGCAAGATAAAATATTTTCGATATATATATATTTAACACTGAATGAGAAATTTTTTTGGAAGCAGACGGTTAGGTGGGGTGGGTAGATTTTTTTTTTTTTTTAAAAAAAATAATATATAAAATAGTATTTGAGGGGGGGGGGGGATGAAGTAAAAAAAATTAAATACTTTTATAAAAGAAATTTAAACAAAAAAACTTTAAAAAAATGGTCGGGGGTGGGGTGTGGGGCAGTGAGAGTAAGTGATGGAGTGGAGTAAGAAAAATATTTTACATTTTATTTTATAAAAGAAATATTATTTTTTTGGATAATAACTTTTAATTTTAATTTTAACTAATACATATAATTTATTTATTTTTTGTCAAGGTTGAATGTTTTGTCCATGTGGAGTGTGATGTGATAATTTTTTAAAATAAAAGAGAGAATGTATTATATACACAATGATGAGAGCGGTATAAAAGAGAGAAGTGTGTTTCTCAAACTAAAAAATGATAGTATAGATATGAAACTCACACTCTCAATAGTTTAGATATGAAACTCAAAAAAAGGGTACAGTTTAGGTGTGTTTTTGACGACAACAACATATCAGTGAAATCATACAAGTGAAGTATGAAGAGAGTTATATATAGTGTGCAGACGTACCTTATCACTACCTTGTAGAGATATATATGTTGATCTTTGAAAGATCCTCAACGCAAGTAGAACAAATTAAATTCAGGTACAAAGAATAAGAAAACATAACAACTAACAAGAGGAACAATGTAAATCTTACAAGAAAGGAACCACAACACACAATAGTATAATAATCGAAACACTTTAAACAACAGAAAATGATAGATATCACAAGCAAAACTAAAAATCTACAATATACAATACAACTAGAACAACGACAAACGTCAACAAGCCTAAATCCTCGAAAAATAAGACAACACTCCACTCTTTAGCTACTAACTTTCTATTCTAATACACGTCCTTCACATCTTCCTATCTAACATTATGATATTCTCAATAGCTTAAAGTTGTGTGTTCCGATTTAATTACCGCTTCCCAACGCCTAATTATTTTTATTTTAACTAGAACAAAATTCAAAGAGGGGAGGGTGGGGGTGTTAAAGAAGCACTAATAAAATAATCAAAATGTCAATGGAACAATCTAGAACAATGAAATGAAACTTCTCCTAAGCACTCAAATAAAATAGAGAAAAAAGTTAAAGAGGATGGTGCCAACTGATAAAGTTGTGATTAAATTAATTGGTCACCTTGTTATAATATTAGTAATTAATTAAATAATGAGTTATTTGTACGAAAATATCAAATGGGGTATCGTGGCTTCCTATTAGCCGTCCACTTGTTACTCATATATAATCTTGTCTCTATCATAAGGACTCTACACTCCATAGGACCAATCAAAGTCATATTAGCTAGTTTATTTGAATAATATTTAATATATATAATTTATCATTATTTCATTTACTAATTTTATTGTTAACTGTCATTGTTTTCATCACTTACAATCGTTGTAAATCATCATAATTAGCTATAGTTAGCGATCATCATCAGCAATTACTTCTGACTATTAAATACCATCATCATCCATCAATATGTATCTACAATTATTGTGATCATTCACCATTATCATTAGCTATCATTAACGTCCATCATAACTATTACTGCCTACCACCAACTATCATGATCAACAATTACTATTAATCACTAATGTCAAACACTATTACCACTAGCTACTATCGATAACAATTACTATCACCCAACATATATAATCCTCAATTGACACCCACAAGTAAAAGCGAATCCAAAATTTAAAAGTGAAAGGGAAACTACTGGGCTGAGACTACAGCATATCAAGCCCAAAACGTCTTACAAGCCCAGCCCATTGAGGTCAGTTATAACCCAAAGTGATCTATAGCACAAAGTTTTGAAAATTCACTTATAAAATGTGATATAGTAATGTCGACCTTAAATAATGCATGGTTTAAAATGTTAAAAATGACTAACTAGAATACTTTTTGATTTTTTTTTTAATAAAAAAAGTGAACAAATATAAATAAATCAAACCAAACAAAAAATAATCTCAATTAATCCATACGATAGTAATCTTAACATGATTAAGCTTTGCATAATTATTTATCTAACTAGAGTACTAAAGACAAAATAAAAATGGGATTAGATAATTATCTTCTATTAAAATAAATACTAAAACATTCCACTTATAAATCTTTTAGTTAAGATCTACATCAAAATTTAGGTACGATAGAAAACTATATTTAACTAAATTTTCCTCAATAATTTTATGATCAATAAAGTAATATCATTTGTGCGAATAAACTAATCTATCTATCTATCTATCTATATATATATATATATATATATATATATATATATATATATAT
>JAJOOO010006431.1:0-27015 GCA_029582685.1 Solanum piurae
AGTTACTGCTTCATAAAACGATAATTTGGGCCTGCTAAGCAATTTATCTGGTCCTAGAGGTGCTGCCTTCTGACTCATCCAGTCATCGTATATGTGCAAGGTTTAACCAGTCCTCCAGAGGTGACCTTACTATAAGCCCTTGCCAGTCATCACACATCTGGTCCTAGAGGTGCTGCCTTGTGCCTTCTGACTCGAGGTTTGCGACAACTTACAATGATTAAATCACTATTTAGCTCACCTTTATGCCCTAGTAGGGAGAAAAGGAGGATTAAATATTTACAGATAGCAGAGCCCTCTAGAGGCCTTCATCAATCCTCATATCCAGCCAACTCATGACTGTTTACCTTGCACAAGATCATCCATTTAGCATTAAACGTGAAGAGAGACACTGCCGGGCGACTATATCATCTTTACAAAATTGGTACTAACAAATCTCCCATCTCTTTTGGCACAGAGTAAGACAAATAAAATAAAACACTCACTCAAAAAGTTGCAAACTATCATCTTGAGGATATTGAATCTTCTCTATACTATAAAGACTTTTGCATCAAGCTTTCTTCTTCACAAAAGTAAGTGCAACTCAAAGATATGAAATTCATACACATATACATGAACACGAGCACATATATACATACATATTCCATGGAAACTAGCTGAATGTTAAAAAGGGCACGTCATGAAAACTAATAAACTTGAAGCCCACATTTGTAGGATATCCTACATAGAAAGATGTCTCATAACCGCCCATACGATAATTAAATATTGTAACAGCATCTTGACTTTCAACTGGGAGAAGAAAATGAAATCCATAAATTTGCAGCAAATTATTTAAGACAAAAAGTAAAGTTACCTTATAATAACCATACTCCTGCAAATACTGCCTCTCTTTTGACTCCATAATTGCTAAGTTTGTTTTCCAGTTCTCCATTTGTGCTTCACATGGAGCAATATCATCTTCAAGCTGTGAGAGTGTTCTGCCGAAACACAGAAAATAGTTAAGAGATGAAAGATGGCATTGATTAACTGAAAGACCCAGGATTTCTTTTTGGCAAGAGAAGTATTCATTTCTTGAAACAAAATACAGCAGCAAGAAAGTGCCAGGAAGTCAAACTCAACGATATAAGAACATTGACTCCCAGTTGTGCTATCTATTACCCCATTCCACAGCATTATTTCATGAATGAGATGTAACAAAAGATTTACCTTTTCAAATAAGTCAATCTTGCTATTGCCTTTCGAGTGTACTCAAGAAGAACTTTTGATTCCTGCTGCACTTTAGCTCTCTTCTCTTCTACTGATGTTTTCCGTAGAGAAAGATCTGCCACTGCAACAAGAAAACTACAATGTTTCTCCTAGTAAGACAACGAAACTAAAGGGGGTGAGAACTAAAAAAAGGTTAATTAGTGAAAAAAGGTGACCTACCTACTTAATTCAGTATCTCTAACATCCAACAAATTTGCAACCTTGGCAAGAACATGTGCAGATGAAACCACATTAGATGGTAAACTCTCTTGGGCCAATCCCACACTCTCCAGTATCTCTCTTATCCTAGCAGCTGCAATCAAAATCACATAATCAGCTCAATTGGACAACAACCTCAATTTTGAACCAAATGCTGGCTCGAGTAGTTTAAACAGAAAAAGTATGACCTTGGGACCTGTACTCAGCTGCTTTTTGACGGTAATCATTGGCAACAATTACAGAGGCGTGAGTTTTGGCTTGCGAAAGAGTGGCAATCTTGTGTAATTCAGCGATGCTTCGAGGAGTGTACTCAAAATCAGGGACATCTTTACCCACAGCGTCAAATTGTGAAGTAAGCCAAGCTTTCACTTCAGAAATTCGATTTGCATCAAAACCAGTAGCTTTTGATGACTCTGCTGTTACTGAAGTAATTGCAGATAGATCAGGTCCCCCCACTATATCACTCATCTCTTTCTTTCTTTTTCTTGTTCCTCCCTTTTGAATTTTCAGACCCTTCAGCTAAAATCAGTAGACAAACACTTACGTGATATACATTGCAAGATAACAGTAAGGCATAACAAAGTGGACTACATAAATAATTCTGAAATAATTATATCATTTTAGATGAAATGACTGTAAGTTATTAGAGATATTAACTATTCTATCAAAAAAATAAGAGAGTCAACTATCAAGATCTCTAACCAGTGGCAGATGCTATGCATAGATAGCTGGTGATGATGAACCCACCACCTTCAATTCAACACATACAGGACCATTTCTTCATTAGTATGTGCCATCTTTATGTGGTTATCTTTGTTGATTTTAGTACTCGATGTCACAAAGGAGTAGTTACTATACACATACGGACACTTGAATGACCATTTCTCCATTTGTGCATCTCATCTTTGTTTGTGTATATATGTTTAAGTTCACACTCAACGTCACAAACAAGTAGCAAGTACAGTAATACTCCTCACCCACTAACTTAAAATCCTCAATATGTCTCCGTCTCTAACATCATGCCAAGACCAACTCAAGGACCAGTCTTGACAGGCTGATAAGGATTTAAGCATCAACAACAGCAAAAAGATACCCAGTGTAATCCCATAAGTGGGTCTGGGGAGGGTAAGATTTATGCAAACCTTATTTCTACCTCTGCGGGATAGAGAGGTTGTTTCCGATAGGCCCCCGGCTTAAACGAAATGTAAATGATGCAGGAAAAGTAAGAAAGAAAAAGAGACGGCAACATAGCAAAGGTACAAAACAAGTGTAACAACAACTATTGATACACATTGGGAAAAGAGGACTATGTGATACCTAAATCATACTACAAGAAGTACGACAACCCTTGACTACCTACTGACCTTGTACCTAATCCTCGACCTCCACACCTTCCTATCTAAGGTCATGTCCGCAGTCAGCTAAAACTATGTCATGTCCTCTCTAATCGCCTCCCTTCAATTCTTCTATAGCCTACCTCTACCTCTCCTAATTCCTGCTACAACTAATCTCTCACACCTCCTCACTAGTGCATCCTCACTCCTCCTCATTGATGAAGATTTAAGCAAACCAATATTTGTTTGTTAGCAATCAAAATCACTGTCCCATAAACTCAAAGAGTTTTGTAAAAGATTGTAAATTTATAACTTCCCATCCCAAGAACTAACAACTCAACATACAATACAAATATTTCATCTTGGGTGCCTCATTTCTCTCCTTTACCTTCTCCTTTTCTAACAAAACTATTCAAAATTGAATTTTTAACAAATATTAGCAAAAACCCATCACAAATTTGGGTAATTATCATCACATAGTTAACATATACCAGTGTGAAAACAATCACAAAGAACAATGTCATTTTGAACTTCCTTTACAAATTACAACCCAGTTTACCACCATAAAACTACAATTCAAAAAGGGATTTTTGGGTTTTCTCTTCATGAGAGACAGCAGAAATCAAAATCTAGAGAGAGAAACAATTGGACTTACAATTGAAATGCAACCCGAGAGAGATCGACAGGATTTTGGGTCCGAATTTGAAATCCTTTCTTGTTTTGGGTAAGTATACTCTATTTGATTTTACGTATAAATAAATTTAAAAAATTTAAAATTGGTTAAAGGTATATACGTCTTATAAATGTTATACTATCAATATACTTTTAGTAAGTTGATAATTAATGTTAATTATATATATTTATTTTTATTTAATAATATAAATTAGGATGAATAACCAATATGAGTTGTAATTAAATGAATGATATTTGATTAAATATTTTGAATTTTAAGTCTTAAAAATATAAAATTTACGATTAGAGTACCCCTAAAAATGAGCCCTTCAATGTCTAAAAAATAATAGAAATTAGGATCATCCAACTTTAATTAGAAGTCTCGAATTTCAAGCTCAAGAAATATAATATTTCATGTTAGAAGCGATGCCTTCAAATATGAATCTAGCAATGTCTAAATTTAAACTTAATTGAGCTTCGTATGTGTCTTGGATACCGAATAAAAAGCTAAGAAATATAAAAAATAAGATAGAATGATTTTCTTTTTTTATTTTCCATCTGGTATTTGATAACTACATTGGAGTTCCATTAAATTCAAATCCGCATAGAAAATCTTATATTTTTGGCTAAAATTCTCCATAACACGGCTCGACTTTGTAGGAGGGACTCGAACCCGAAACATAAGGATGAATGGTTTCATATTCCCGCTCCCCTACAGTTCTTTTTTCATTTCAAATTTTCTCATCTCATTGCCAGAACCTCTTGTTCTTCCTTCTGCTTAAGCTTTTGCGAATTCACAAATCAAACCAATCTAGGAAGTTTACACCATTATTTTCTGTAGAAATTCTTCAAATCTTCGACCCCATTTCTCTAAAATGGCTCCGACTTTCATATTTCCCCCAAATTTATACTCTTTGGAAGAAGAAGAGTCCGATAGTAACCGTCTCTCAGTTCAAAATCCCACTTCACTGAGCAATCTCCGTCCTTCTGAATTGGAAGAATTCGTCAAAGGTTAGTTCTTTTCCGATCTTGGGTTTCAGCTTAAAGGTCAATTTTCCTTAATTTTTAATTTTTTACGAACTTGCGTACTGGGTGCTCTTCAATTTTTCACAATGGATTCTTCTTCTTTTATCGATTTCTCTATCTGGGTTCTCATTCTTTTTCGATTTAGGCAACCGGGTTCTCTAAATTTTTCAATTTAAACAGGCGTCTCCTTTGACCTATCGGACAAAGAGCTATTCTGTGTGGAGGAGCATGATGTGTTTGACCGTGTGTATTCACTGGTGAAGGAGTTTTCTTGCCTTACTCCCGGTTGTAAGCTCAATTTGGTGGAGTCTCTTAGGTCCAATCTCAGTGTTCTGCTCCCCACTGTGGATTCCCTCTTGAGGGTATCTCAGCAGAAGGATGGAAATGCTGATGAAGAGAAGAATGACAGTGAGGAGGATGAGTGTTCGCTTGCTGATAGAGTTGCATCATATCGAAATGCTTTCAAAATATACACTTTCTTCCTCATTCACATTGTGCTCATTGAGGAGTCTAAATCTAGTTCTAACAACAGTACAAAAGTAAACTCCTTTCTTTATCTGATAGTATGTGTGTGTGTGATGCATGTAGTATATTCACGAGGAGTGCAATTTTATGAAATGCTTATAATGAATTTACTGTTTTTAGTCAATTCAACTGCATGCATGAATGTGTATTCTTGCTGGTAAGGGGATATTGTAATCCTGCATGTAGAGTTGATACTAAAAATGACTAAAGGTTGTTACTCCGTCCGTTTCAATTGTTTGTCTTAGTTTGACTTGATACCGAGTTTAAGAAAATAAAGAATACTTCTGAATTTTGTAGTCTTAAAGAGGTATAATGTACCAAAATGCTCAATAATCTTGTGGACTCAAACATGCAACACATGATGTTGAAATCAAAGAATTGCCAAATTAGGAAAAAGTCATTCTTTTCGAAACAGCCTAAAAAGGAAGGTAATAGAAACAAATTGAAACAAAGGGAGTACTAAAATGATCTCGGGCGGAGTTTCAAGGGATTCTAGAGAATTTGAGTTTAATTGATTCTGTGATGTCCTTGTGTGTATTTATTTCCTTTATAGCTCTTCTTGAAATTATATGTTCCTTTTGTATCATACTGAAATTTCGAGGGCAATTGAGAGAATGTTTGGTTGGCTTTAGGTGGTCGCTAGTAGTCGAAAGAAGCAACTTGTTAGTGCATGGAATTGGGAGCCACAAAGGGCAAGGATACTGAATTCAGTTGCAAATTCATTAGAGATCAACCTCTCGTTGCTCTTTGGATCATCAGACCCTGATGAAAATTACTTGTCCTTCATTGTGAAGTAAGGTCTTTTCTTTTTCGTTGAACTGTTTATCTTTTAGTGGATCAGAATACTAATTCAATCTGATGATGTGGTTTGCTGTAGAAATGCCTTTTCGGTGTTTGAGAATGCAGTAGTCTTAAAAGATTCAGAGACAAAAGATGCCTTGATTCGCATAATCGGGACATGTGCTACCAAATACCACTATGCTGCACAATCATGTGCTTCAATTTTGCACCTGGTTCACAAATTAGATTTTGCAGTTTCCCATTTGGCTGATGCAGTTGCTTGGGCTGAAAAGAAGTATGCCGATGGTAGCATGGCTTCTTCTCTTATCAGAGAGATAGGAAGGACAGCCCCGAAAGATTATGTGAAGGATACAGTAGGGGCTGAAAATGTTGGGCGCTTTCTTGTAGAGCTCGCTGATAGAATGCCTAAGTTGATCTCAACTAATATTGGCTTATTAATCCCACATTTTGGAGGTGAATCTTATAAGATGAGAAATGCTCTTGTTGGGGTGTTGGGTAAGTTGGTCATGAAGGCTTTTGATGATAGTGAAGGTGAAGTGAGTTCTAAATCGATTCGTCTCCGAACCAAGCAGGCCATGTTGGAAATCTTATTGGAACGTTGTAGGGATGTGTCAGCCTATACAAGGAGTCGAGTGCTTCAGGTATGGGCTGAATTATGTGAAGAACATTCAGTTTCAATTGGCATGTGGAATGAGGTTGCAGAAGTAGCGGCTGGGAGGTTAGAGGATAAGAGTGCAATTGTCAGAAAATCTGCACTGAATTTACTTATTATGATGTTGCAGCACAATCCCTTTGGACCGCAGCTTCGAGCAGCATCTTTTGAAGCAACCTTAGAACAATACAAGAAAAAGTTAGATGACCTAGGACCAAAGGCTCAGCCAACAAGTGTTTTGGATGGATTGTCTTCCTGTGATGAAATTAGCGATGAAGATGGAGAGGTCCTCAATGTGGGTGAAGAGATGAACAAGGAACAGGATGACAGTCTGACAGACAGCTGCTTGCCTCATGAGGAAGATATGATAGGCCAGACAGATGATTCTGTGCCAGATTTTGGAAATTTGGAGCAAACAAGGACCTTGGTTGCATCGCTGGAGGCAGGCTTGAGATTCTCCAATTGTGTGTCCGCCACAATGCCAACCCTTGTCCAATTAATGGCTTCATCTTCTGCCACAGATGTGGAGAACACAATTCTTCTACTGATGAGATGCAGACAGTTCCAAATAGATGGTTCAGAAGCCTGCCTCCGGAAAATGTTGCCACTGGTAATGTTAACTTTGTATAATCGGAACAACAACTGATTTCAATATGTTTTATTGATGAGGACTTATTAAACATTTTGACCTAATAAAGCACATCTGCAGGTATTTTCACAAGACAAAGCAATTTATGAAGCTGTTGAGAATGCTTTCATTACAATATATGTAAGGAAGAACCCAGAGGAAACTGCTAAGAATCTCTTGAACCTTGCTATCGATACAAATATTGGAGATCTTGCTTCACTGGAGTTCCTAATTGGAGCCTTAATGTCCAAGGGAGACTTAACGAGCAGCACAGTATGTAATCTATAAACTCATTCCAATTGTTTTTCTTTTGAATTGCTAAATAAGAAATCTAGTGAGGCGTGACTCAAGAAGTTATAAATTTTGTTTCGAAGCATGGTATAATGGTCACATTTATTTTTTCGAGGAGCTCATGGTGGAGAGAACATGTCATAATTTAATTTACTTAATTATATTTAGGAAATGAATATCAGATGTTTATTTTGGTACTGGGTGATGTGTGCTGATTAGTAGCTTTAGAGATTGTTGTTAAGCATGAGCTAGAAAGAGATGGGTTAAGTGTTACAATATGTATTTTATTTGGAACACTTTAGCGTCGCTGAAATCTACCTCCACAAGGTAGGTCTGCGTACACTCTACCCTCCCGGACCACACTTAGTGGGATTTTACTGGGTATGTTGTTGTTGCTGTAGCGTGGCTGAAGATAATCATTAAATCAGATAAAAAGTGTAATTTATCCTTCAATCATTTAAACCAGCATCATTGCTGATTTGCTGGAATGGTTATGTCTTTTGTGGTAATGTGGAACAATTTGACTGTCTTAACAAATTCAGGATTTGAGAAGAAGCAATCGTCTTTCATATAATATGAAACTTGATAGTAATAAAGAGCTTGGGTTACTTAACAACTTATCAAAGACTTGACGAGGATTAAAGGTTTTGTAAATTTATTGTGTTAGAAAAAATTGCAACCTGACAAAATTGGCTAATTGACTCATCCTTTTCCATTCATAAGAGGTGTTTTTAATGTCTTTTTAAAAAAAAGAAGAAGAAAAGAATGGTGCTAACAGCTTAATATCTCTGGCATGAATGGAAAGTGACTATTCTGTTGACTTCAATAAGCTATATTGCCTTTGCTTAACTCACTTTGACTTAATGTCAACTAACCCATTGTCATAACAAATGGATAAGCTTTACTTATCTGATGCCTAACTCATCTGTCTTTTTTTCCTAAAGCTCAAGGGAAACTTTAATAGTGACTCTTTTAATATTGCAGTTGTCAGCATTATGGGATTTCTTCTGTTTCAATATTGCCGGAACAAGTGCAGAGCAAAGTCGCGGTGCTTTATCTATTTTATGCATGGCAGCAAAAACATCAAATTCTGTTCTCAGCTCTCACTTACAAGACATCATTGACATAGGCTTTGGGCGTTGGGCAAAAGTGGAACCTTTACTTGCTAGGACAGCGTGCCTTGCTCTTCAAAGGCTGTCTGAAGAGGACAAGAAAAAATTGTTAACCACTAATGGAAATCGGGTTTTCAGTATCTTAGAAAGCTTAGTTACTGGATTTTGGCTTCCTGAGCATATATGGTATGCTGCTGCAGATAGAGCAATAGCTACCATATATACTATCCATCCGTATCCCGACAAAATGGCTGCTGATCTGGTGAAGAAAGCTCTTAGTTCTGTATTTGATTGCAGTGGAGGGGATGAGCTCCAAAATGGTAGCTCCAACATACTAACCACAGTTCAAGTGACAAAACTCAGCAGGCTTCTTTTTGTTGTTAGCCATGTAGCTTTGAATCAATTGGTTTACATTGAGTCTTGGGTCCGCAAGATTCAGAAAGATAAAGCAAAGAGAGAGAAAATGATTACGGAAGATAAGGGTGATTCCACAGATAATACTGGTCAACAGAAGGTGAGAAGGCTCTTGAGGCACATTGATGTTTTTGATGAAGTCTGCACCCATTTTGAACTTTAAACACTTTATAACATCTGGTCTTCTTTTTTGCAGGATAATGGTATCAATGCAGAACTAGGCCTAGCAGCTTCTGAAGATGCATTTCTCGATACACTATCTGAAAGAGCAGAGAAAGAAATTGTATCTGGACGTTCCTCTGAAAGAAATTTGATTGGCCATTGCGCACCTTTTCTTTCTAAACTCTGTAGGAATTACAGTTTGATGCAGAAGGTGATTGTTATGCCTACAGTGTCTATGTTTTTGTGCTTTCAAACACCGGAACTATACTGACCTCTTTTGTTTTTTGCTCCTTGTTTAACTCACATGAATCTCCATAATCAGATGGACCAGTATGAATTTGAAAGGCAGTTTCACTGACTCTGAATGATGCACTTTTTGTTCAGATTAAGTTAATAAATTTTTTGGTCGCTTTGGAGTTCAAATGTGAAATGTTTGTTTCGTGTTCTATTGATATGTTACTTGGATGCTGTGGCTCTAGACTTTTGTCATCGAAGGAAATAGAACCTCCAAAACTTTATTAGTATACCTAAGGACAGTTTACTTCATTGTTGAATTAGTGGTCTCAAACCAACATCATTTAATGGATACTGACATATCTTCTGTATCTCTTCCAGTACCCTGAACTACAAGCATCTGGAATGCTTGCATTATGCCGATTTATGATAATTGATGCCGACTTCTGGTTAGGCTTTTTCTCAATTCCTCTTTTCTTGTATCATTATATAAGATTTTTGTAAAAAATTCTAAACATGTGTCTATGTTACTTCCTAGTGATGCAAATCTCCAGCTTCTTTTCACTGTTGTGGAGAATGCACCATCAGAAACAGTTCGATCAAATTGCACTGTTGCTCTTGCAGATCTGGCAGTTCGTTTTCCGAATCTGTTAGAGCCATGGACAGAGCATATGTATGCACGATTAAGAGATCCATCAGTTTCTGTGCGGAAGAATGCTGTATTGGTTCTTTCTCATCTGATACTGAATGACATGATGAAGGTTTGGTTGGATTATCAATCATTTATACTTAGCTTTCATGTGGTAGAATTTTTGTCATCTTGACTTGTGTGTACCATTATTAGGTGAAAGGTTATATCAATGAAATGGCCATCTGTTTGGAAGATGAAGATGAAAGAATTTCAAATCTTGCCAAACTTTTCTTTCATGAGTTGTCAAAGAAAGGTAGTATGTCTACTCTACTTTTCTTTCATCAATTGTTTATAAAGAAGATCATCTATCTAGTCTCTTTCTAGTCTTTCTACTATTCAGTTTCTTTCATCTGTTGCGTGTTTCTGTGTGTACACAAATCACATAATACTGATATTTTTCCTTTACACTTAATGTTTACAGGGAACAATCCAGTTTATAACCTACTTCCAGATATCCTTGGCAAGTTATCTAGCCAGAACTTGAAGGAAGAATCATTCTGCAACATCATGCAATTTTTAATTGCTTCAATTAAGAAGGTACCATGAATTTGACATGCTTTTTTGGGCTCTTTCTATAGGATTGACTGAAATATTTATATGTATTTTTAGGACAAGCAAATGGAAGCTCTTGTTGAGAAGCTTTGCAATAGATTCTGTGGAGTTACTGGTATGGAATTTGAAAATAGTTTTCATGTGTTGTAGAATTTGTGTACTCTGATCTAACTATAAATTGTCAACTGTTGATCAATAATTCAGAAGAAGAGAGAAAATGTATCGGGTACTTGTAGTTTGCATTTTGCTTACACTATGCTAATTTAAAAAATTAATCGGAATTAGTCTATTTCTTCCCTGGTTTTGGTCCTGATTACATATACTTGCTTAAGACTATATGTGAAAACATGGATGTCTCTTTCTTCTTCTTTTTTTAACTGTAAACTGTGCATTGAGATTTTCCATAACTTTCTGAGAGGTTTCACATTTTTGTGGATAAATCATGATGCCACCTTGCTCCACTGCTATTGCTTTAGATTTTACAATATTTTTTCTTGATAATCCCTGCTTGCTCTACATTTCAAAGATACGGAGGTTGTCTACTTTGAGTTGTGTTTCTGCGAGCGTTAAAGAGGCTGATATACTTATTTGAGATTGATTGAGGAGTTGCCAGTCTTCCGGTATTTGGCACCAAGGCTTTATGGATGCTTCATCAGATACTTGATTTTGTACTCAGCTTTCTGTCTGTTATGTCAGGCATGTTTACCATATTTTATTGAGTATCTTGCGAAAATAAAAAAGAAAATTATAATTAGGAGACCTTTAAGTGAAGAGACTTTAGTGGATAGATTAGCTCTGATTGCTATTTGAATTATCACCGGATAAACTTCTGCATGTTATAACATCCATTTTTATGCAGATGTTAGGCTATGTGAATACATCTCCTATTGCCTTTCTCAGCTATCGTACACTGACAAGAGCATGAGAAAGTTGATAGAGTTGTTTAAGACTTATGAACATGCCTTATCTGAAGATTCTGTGATGGATAATTTTCGAACTATTATCAACAAGGTAAGATTTGTTGTGGCATCGCAAGGCTAAGATTAGTTTTCGGCAGTTATTGGGAATTCATTTCACTGTGTTAAAGCTTTATCTGTCTGTTTGAATGTCTTTATTTAGGGGAAGAAGTTTGCTAAACCTGAACTCAAATCAAGCATTGAGGAGTTTGAAGAAAAGTTGAATAAGTTCCACATCGAGAGGAAGGAACAAGAACTTACTGCCAAAAATGCTCAAAGCCATCAACAGAAAGTAGAGAGCTTGGAGAGCATCACGGTGACTGTAAAGGAAGAAGAGGAAATCAATGAATCTGAAATTTCTGAAGGTAGTTCTCTCCAAGTTCATTGACTGTTCATTAAGATATTACTATTTTATGTTTTATTTACAAGGTTCTCATTTTGAACATTTTTATGGTGGAGGGTACCAGAGCTTCATGCTTGTCTCTTTTTTTTTTTTTGGTAAATAAACAACTTTTATTGATTACCAAAACTGCAAAAATTACAATGCTAAACATGATTAGACCCCTGTTCCTCACAACCTCTATAGCCTAAAGCAGCACCATCGTAGGGACTAAAACAGAGTGGTGCGAAAGGAAAACATTGAACTAAGCTTATATCTAACAATCAACAAAACATGCTAAGAAAGACGACTAAGGCCTGCCTTAAGGCATATGGTTTAACTGTTGGAGGCAGTCTTACCACTTCTTCTGTCTTGCTCCTCTTGTGTGTATGTAGATTGCAACCTCTCTTGATATTCTATCAATTTGGAACTGACCTCCTTGAAAGCGCATTTAGTTCCTTTCCCTCCATATCACTGTAACCACTATTGCAAATAGGCTACTGAGTATGCCCCCTCTCCCAGATCTCTTTTTAGCCCAAGCAATTGCGTGAGCCACCTCTTCTCGCCAGCTGCCAATAGTCCTATATTCACCCACCCATCTTAACAGTCTACTCCAAAGTGCGTGAGTAGTTGGGCATTCAAACATTAGATGAGTCAGACTTTCCAAAGGATGAGCACAGAATACACAAGCATTAGGAATCGCTATTCCAAATTTTTGCAGTCTATCAACGGTCGGTAATCTCTGGTGTAGGGCTAGCCATAAGCAAAATTTGTGCTGTGGATCGATTGCAGGATGAGTTGACAAACTCTTCCATTGTATTTGGGGTTCTGTGGTCTCAAATCTGCATACATACTCCTAATGCTGAACTTGTTGTCGTGGACCATTGTTTCCAGGCTATCACTTGGGCTGCCTTGAATAGATGTGACAGCCAAGATATATCTCCTTGCCTCCATTATCTTCCTGATAACCCATGTTGCATTTGAAGGGATTTGACATGAACTGATGTCCTCATCTTTCATATAATATATGTGTACCCATTTGATCCACAAACAGGAAGCTAGAGCCCTTAACAGCTTAAGTATTGCAGCCTTGTTCCAGCCACTTAAATGCATAGCATTCAGACCCCCTGCACTCCTAGGTTGACACACCTTTTCCCAAGAAACCAAGGTTCTTTTGGAGGTACCAGTGGATCCTGTCCACAAGTAGGTTCTGCACACTTGCTTTATTAGTTTCATTATCTTCTTAGGGAGAATGAACATTTGTGCCCAATATGTCTGCATACCACAGATATAA
Source organism: Solanum piurae (assembly GCA_029582685.1). Taxonomy (NCBI): domain Eukaryota; kingdom Viridiplantae; phylum Streptophyta; class Magnoliopsida; order Solanales; family Solanaceae; genus Solanum; species Solanum piurae. Next base: position 13,185 of record JAJOOO010006431.1, read on the forward strand.
TTAATTGTAATCTCCCAGCATAAGTAACTTGGATGTCCAGCATTTCACTCTATCTGTAATTCTATCCACCACAGGCATACATTGGTTAATTGTGAGTTTTTTTTTATGACAAAGGAATGCCCAAATACTTAAAGGGTAGACTACGGACTACCTTCATTATAGCCCAATAGACTTAAAATCTCTTGTTTAACACTTGGTTGTACCCCTGAAAAGTACGCAGAGCTTTTATCACAATTTGCTTGCAAACCAGAAGCATTTGAGAACTTGGCAAAAGCTTGCTGAATCAGTCGTATTGATCTCACCTCAGCTCAGTGTTATCAAAGGCGAAAAGTGCAAAAAAGCTCTAAGGTCCGTGGGGGCTTTAAGCGCAAATAAAGTGTGGGCTTTAATGATAAAAGGCGCAAAGTGAGAAAAGAATACAAATATATATGTTTAGTCCAAGACTAATAATTATAAACATGAATGACAAATATATGACCAAAGAAATTGAAAAAAATTTATGATAATGTGAAATATCAATTATTTAGTTTAACTTCTTCATACGAGGCTCATTGGCAAGGAAACGTTGGACTTAGAACCTTGATGATGACACTGAAGCGCACATAAAGCGAAGCGAAGCGCTCAACACGTTTTGAGCCTCGCTTCAGGGCTTAAGCACGCTTAAAGCGCGCCTTTGATAACACTGTTTCAGCTTTACAGAACATTAACGAGTCATCCGCAAAACATATTTGGGAGATGTTAAGTTTTTTACATCTCGGATGGAAGTGAAAGCATTATCTCTTGCTTGTCTCTTTAATTTATACAGGTCATTTGTGTTTTTGTTCCGCCAAAAAAATTTAAAACAATGTAGATGAGGTAGTAGCTGTTAACAAGACATTACGTGGTAGTACCTTGTATGAATAGTTGATCATTCGCTACAACTTTTTTTTTAAAATCCAGAGAATTATTTTATGGGGCTTTTCAGAATTTGGTACATTTAAGATGTAGATACTGATTAAAAAAGCTCTGAAGTCATTTGGTAAGAGAGCTGGATATATATAAAGAGGCAAGTGGCAAAATGGATTGATAAACTTACAAAGCCAATGTGCAAACTGTATAGGCAAAATAAGTGTAGCCAACATGGTGCAGGATTGTTGTATCTGTTCCGTTTCTTATGATCTATAATGGGAAGGGACGGGAACAGTGCCTCATTTGGTTATCTTGAATCTTCTGTAACTTCATTTTCTTAATCATGTAACAGATTCTGAATGTTCACCTTCAGAACCAGGATGTGCTAAGTCAGAAGCTAACTCTCATGCTTCCAGTGAGGTGACTGATTCAACAAGTGATGAAAATGAAGTTCAATCTCCTATAAGTCGCAGCAGAGGTTCCTTACAACGCCCTATATCCTTTGCAACTTGTTTCTCCAACGGGGTGAACAAACACTAACACTTCTACATTTGCAGGTGCCATTAAATCCAGAGCTAAGAACAGCAATAGAAGTGATCAAAGTCTTGATACTTCCAATTCCACAAGAAGAATAACCAGGTCCAGGCGAAGGTCCTAAACCACCCTCGTAGAATTAAACATTTCCTTACATTCTCAATTTAGTCGCGGCAGTTGACTTGCCTGTCAACTGCATTGTAAGCTAATTTTTCTTTAATGGTCACTGTTTCTCTGAGCCTAAGTATGTTGTGGATCATTTTCTTGTAAAAATGAAACATTCAGTTCTTGGCTGATTTGCAGTACCCTCTGAGGCAATAATATGGCTCATATGGGATTCAATTCTCCATTTTTTAAGAACTTCTTTTGTTCCGCATTTGCTTTTGGTCTTTCTACTAAGCTATTTTTGTTTGTGAATCCAACTTGTTTGATATTGAGGAGTAATAGTTATTGTTTTGCTTCTCTATCCAAGTCTTTTAAAAGAAAATGCTAGTCTAGCAATGGTCTACATATTGTGCTCTATGCCAGGAATCACAATCAAGCTGATTACTAGGTTAACAGCTGCTACAAGAAGGCCTTTGCTAGCCTCCCGTTGGCAAAGATCGCGTGCATTCTTTGCGTAAACTTTGGCAAGCAGAGTTAGGTTTGTGTTGGTGGGAGGTAATATATACATTTGTCGAACAATTCAAGTGTGTGCAAGTTGATTTGGACACCACTATTTTTTTTATTTTTTTTAAAGGACGGGTATCTATGATCTTGACCATATTTGACTAAATTGTTTCTTTATCATAAAAAATAATTTTTGATCATAAGTAAATGGAAAATAGTAGAGAACTATAATTTGTTCAAAATCAGGTCAATTACCTAGTACAGTGATTTAGGTTTGGCCGTAGAAGGAATTAAACTTGTAAAATTTTACAATTTTAATATTATTTTTTTTGAAAAATCACTAATTTGAGTGTATTCTCCTTAATTGTAGATACTTGTACTACTATTTGTAGATACACCAAAATTATCTATTTAAAGAATCAACATCCAAAAAAACAAGTAGAACTCTAATAATATAATTTTTAAGGACTATACTACATTTGTTCTAGTTTATGTTAAACTATTTCCTTTATTAGTTTGATTATATAATAACAATAGGACTGAGCAACAATAATTATAAAAAAAACCACTATCTAAGGCATTTGTATAACGGTTAGAATATGTATGAGTCACTTTCACAATGAGTGATATATCTGATCAAAATGGTAAAGTTAAGGGGTATATCATGCTCTTGTAAAATGTGTGATTCAATGTCATCATTATTTAAAAAATTAAATTCTCTATAGGGCCCCTTATTTAGTTGGCAAATGTTTTTTTGGAGACAGTTGGCCTTTAGAGGAGGAAAGTAATCAATCATTGAAGGGATATCACTGTTTACCATTCAAATTAAACTTTGAGTTGTTTGTTTGCTGCTACTGCTTTCCAGGTTCTCTCTTATTTTCTCTGTGTTAATTCTCTTTTTTTTTCTTTGTATCTCATCATGACAATGGGAAATTAGTGGTAATCGAACTCTCGCTAACAAGTGAAAGTTTAAGTACTCAACCAACTGAGGGTCTTGTTTGGACATGATTTCAAATCAAGATTGATTTGAAGTTGAAGTTTTATTTGGACATGTAATTTGGATTTCTTAAGTTGTATTTTTTGTCGTAAACATGAAAATCCTCCATTCATCTTTTGTTGCAGATAGTCAGTCATGGCACCAGCATCTTTCCGGACTAAATATGCTTCAAAATTGGAACAGTTATATAGAAAGTTAAAATCTGAAGGTAAGAAAAGGATCATCCTCACTGGGAAAGACGTCGAAATTGAGGAGTTAACATGGATTGCAAAAAAGTCAAGTGGCCGTGCTATTGTAGAAGGAATGTTTGATTTCACAATATTGTGGGAACTGTCCTTTCCAAATGGTGATATTGATGAAAGACTAGCTTGTAACTTGTCATGTTTATCTCCTCTCGATGAGTGGGAGCTTGAAAATAACAAGAAGGATATAATAAAGGAGGAAAAAGAGAGGAGAACGGAAAAGTTATTGGAGGATCAGATGATAAAAATACTTGAAAGCAAGAAGGTTGTCTTGATATTTGTTGATGGAGCAGGTGAAATGGATGAACTGAGCATGAATAAGGTATCTCGTCGCATAAAAGGATTAAAAGCTAATCATGTACAAGAAATTCTTGTTACCACAGCACATGACAATGCTGAAAACCAAGGTCTTGAGGGAGTTATCAAAGTGGAACATAATAAGGACCAAATCAATGGCAATGAGTCACTTTCTTCATGTTGTGAACTTATTGGAAAGACAATCCATACAACTCCAGGTATGTAATATACTTCAATTTAGACTATCAACTGATATGTTATAATCACAAATTAGTACTTACTTTAGACATATTAATAACACAGGGTTACAGTCTAAGTTGCTGCTGGAAAGCATCTTAATTGACTTATGTTGCCGCGAAAACAAGTTCCCTTTTAAGAGTGGAAGGGCACATTACAGTGAGTTGATCACTCATTGGATACTGGAAGGCTTTCTTGGTCCTTTCGATTGTTTTGAGAATGCTTATGAAAAGGGACACCGTGTTCTTATGGCGCTTGCTCATCATGGCTTCATTGAAAAGCTAGCTGCAGGGTATGTTAGGAAAAATAGGAAACCGTTGTTTTTGAGTGCTTGTGATCGTTGTAGAATGGAGGAGACTGTCCGTCTAGGTCTGGCAAATGTTTTTGAAGGTGATCTTGGACGAGTCGCACAAGCAGATGGGATCATAAGAACACTTGGTAAGGTTGAAAAAGAGAAAAAAGCATCAACATTGTTGATTGATAGGAACTTTCTCAATGGGGAAGTCTTAGTTGATCTCTTTCAACCCATGGAGGAAATAGAAGCTCTTGCAATCTTCAACCCAACATCCAAACCCGAGCCATTTTCCTTGGAAATGCAGAATCTTAGGCTTCTTGTTCTTAGAGGTTGTCATTTTTTAGGGGGCATTGAGAATCTCTTGGAACTAAGACCAACTAAAGCTGACAACATTTCATTTCAGAAACTTTCTGTTCTTGAAATATCTGGTCCTAGCCCTTCGTTAACTATCCCCGACAATCTTTTTAAACATATGCTTCATATTCGAAGTCTTAATTTATCATATCTTCAAGTTTCTTCACTTCCCTCATCCCTTTGTCATCTCACTGAACTAGTTTGGCTCATTCTGAGAGACTGCTCCAGCCTAAAGGAAATAGGAAGCTTAAAAAGCATGACAAGCCTTCAGGTTCTCGATCTTTCTGGTTCTACATCTCTAGAGAAGTTCCTTGACAAGAGCTTTGCAATAAATAAGGAGCTTCGAATGCTTAATCTTTCAAACACCAAAATAAAATTGTTACCTGTGATCAAAGACTTGAGAAATCTCACTTATCTCTTGTTACGTGATTGTAAATCATTAAGAAGGTTACGCATGATTGGTTCACTAAGCAGCCTGCAAATTCTTGACTTATCAGGTGCCACAAATTTTGTTGAATTTCATGATCAATCCCTAAAACAACTTGGTGATCTCGAAGAAATAAATGTTTCACAAACTCAAATTGAGAAGCTTCCTTCAGATATCTGCAACATACGTCGTCTTTCTTTGAGAGGGTGCTCCAAGTTCAAAGAATTTCCACACCTTAAAAACCCCGATGCCCTTCAATTTCTTGACCTTTCAGCCACAAACCTCATTAGTGTGCCATCCATTTCCAATCTTAGTAATCTTAGAGAGCTGTTTCTTTCATGCTGCTGCTCCTTGGTGAAATTGGGAGACTTAAGTTCATTAAAAGATTTGCTGGTGCTTGATCTTTCAGGTTGTAAGGCTCTAACTAGATTGGCGGATAACTCATTTGAAAACATGCATTGCCTTCAAAATCTGAACCTCTCTGAGACAAGCATTGAGTATCTGCCATCCCTGTCACATTTGAGTAACCTCCGTCGCCTTTTTCTACAGAAGTGCACTAAATTGGAAAGATTTCCATCACTTGAATCCCTAACAAACCTGGAGGAGCTAAATCTTGCTGGTCTCAAGTGCCTAGGAGAAGTTGATTTCTTGAAGAATATGGTGAATCTTCACCTTCTTGATATTTCTGAAACTGGGGTAACACATTTGCCATCCTTATCGAACCTCAAAAAGCTTAAGCATCTTTCTCTAAGAGGTTGTCAGCAGCTTCCGAATCTGGAAGGAGTCACAACACTTGAAGTTCTGGATCTTTCTGGATCTCACATTGTAGACTTGCCCTCCTTCGAGGATTTTCACAATCTTCGTCGCCTTATCCTCAGAGATTGCCCAAACATAAAAGAGTTCAAGGATCTGGAGATATCTGAAGTCTTGAAGGCGCCGATTGAGAAACTTCCTTATAGTATCTCAAAGTTGACTCGTTTGAATCACCTTGAGCTACCAAAGATGAAAGATGGCAACAGAATATGCCACCCAGAGGAGCTTCTTCACCGTCCCTGGAGGATCTCCAGCTGGCCACTTGACGTAGTTCCCAGCAGTCGTATGCTTGGCATATTTGTGGATAACTTTCAAGTTCTACAACTCTTGAACAATCCAACTATTGGCAAAAGCTTCCATTTCACAGTTCATCCAATTGAGGAAAAGACTGATATTGGAGGTAAGTATTTCTACCAAAATGAACTCTTTCATAGAGATACTTTCTTCCGAACCATAAAACTTTGTCAGTGCAAGGAGGAGGGGAGAGAGTGCCAGTGCAGGAAGCTAGAGCGATCTGTGGAGATCCGTGGGTTCAATGATTATCCCCGTGGTGTTGAGCGTTTAGCATCTCAAGCTGAATTTCTATTCTTGATTGATAACCAATTCATCAAAAGCTTATCTAGTTTGAGTGCTGAAAGCATAAGAAAGACAAAATTCTGCTGGATAGAGGGATGCAGTAAATTGGAAAGCATTCTTAGTGGGGAGTATGTGGCTGATAATAATCAGGGAATTTCAAAGGAGATTGTTGAGGTTAGTACTGAAGTTGAACATAGGTTGGAGATTTTAAGGGTATCTCATGCTGTTAGTTTGAAAAGCATATGTAGTGGCAGCAACCTGCAAGGCCATGGATTAAGATTTCTCAAATGTCTGTATCTGGAACATTGCTCGGAACTCGCAAATTGTTCTCCATCTTATTGTCTGGACAACCTACAAATTCTTCAAATCAAATTCTGCAACAAGTTCAGGATTCTGTTTGAAGATGAGCAATCGCAACCTTCGTTGCAAAAATTGCACATGTTATGTTTGTGGGCACTACCAAATTTGGAGAGCATTGCATGTAAAGCGGAATCATTGCAGACCTTGATTATAGGAGAATGTCCAAAGCTTGAAAGTGTTAATTTATCAACCTTACATTCAGTAAAACTTGAGATCCTTCAAATCTCTTTCTGCGATAACTTGAGGGAAATTGTTGCTGCTTCTTACTTGCCACTGCCAGAAAAAATGATCATTAGAGGATGCCCAAGTTGCAGTTTGTAGCACTGATCTGTAGCGAGTTCTCTACCTGAAATATCACCAACTATTTATCAAAACATGCCTAGAAATTAATGAGACAGCTGCCATGTGGACGAAACTTTATAGGCAGATTAAGTTGTCACATGCCTTTTGGCGATTGTATTCAAACACTTGGTCTAGTCAGATCCGAGGTATGTTTTGATGAATAGTTGATGATAGCTCAAGATGAGTGTTGATTTTGTTTTCCTTCCAACTTCAGTCGCTCAAGGCAGAGAAACGCCTCATCTCATGTAATTTTAGTGAATTGATATACATATTATTTTTGTTACTGTTATTAAATTTCAATCTCAATTTATTTCTTTTATTGTTACGTTTCTTGCATATAGATTTATTGTGTTTTATTTGCATATATATATCATATCATATATTATTATAAGTGAGAAGCTCCAATATGAAAAGTTGAATTACCATTTTATCCCTACACTATATATAAATTTAATCAAATATCTTAATAAATAATAATATTTTAATTATATAAAGATAACATTAAAAGTCCAGCAACTATAATTTTATAATATAAAACTTATTAATAATCATATGCATTGAACCGGATAAGCAATAGATGGTTCATCTGCCAGTAATTATTATAGTAGCAAATTTCCTCAATATTAATTAGTATACAACCTTTTCACATTCCAACATTTATTAGGTTGATTGAAGCTTCTACATGTTATATTTGTTCATCTATCAATACTTACTATAGCATATTATCTTAATATGTAGTAATTTAGAATACAATGTTTTCTCAACAAAACATTTTCTTGTGTATTTTTTGTTCATTCTTTTTCTTAGTTTTTTTGTACTTGCAATGTATAAATCTCATAACAATGGTTGTACGTAGCTGCTGTTTGGAAGTCGGAAAGAACATTGTATCATAGTTTAAGTCTTGTCGTCTCCAACAATAAAATTTTTGATTTTCTTTAGTTACCTAACTTAATTGATAATGAATGATCTTATCTATTCCATTAAATTATGCTCAATGATCAACTTATATAAATGAATTCATATTAAGAATATGTACACCTCTCTCCATTAGGGGAAGCAGTAGAGGAAAGATTTTAAAGAGTAAGTTCATTTTTCAGCTTTGTTATTTTCTGTGAACGTGTTCGTAAAAATATATTATTCTTGTTTATATAATATTTTATGAGTTTTAAGTTTTATAAATTATCAATGTTTCTTATATTCATGTTTATGAGTTAAAATCAAACTGATGTATTGACATAGAAGTGTTAGAGATTGACTTTTGGTCCTCTTATATGTCATACCTTTACCATTAGCTTTGAGTCTTTGCTTAGCTTGAAGTTGTTTGAAACTTTAATTTTTGATACCTTAAATTTACTGAAGTTGGTAAAACAAAGTGGATAAATGAAAAGTATAGGTATTCATATATAATATTTTGGTGATATATGTTTATTAATGTTTTCCTAATTATATGATTAAAGTGGATGAATGAAACTACTTTAACCGTTGAAATCGGTAATCAAAACAACAAATGGAATACACATCAAGAACATTACTTATGAAAGAGTATCATGTAATATATCAATACATTAAATGTTGCTCAAAATATAATTCATTATACATTTTACCTATCTAGATAAATTTAGTTGTTTAATTTTGTAGTTTCAAATAATATTTAATCATCTAATATTGTTCAACGAAGATGTCATTTGAATATAAGCTGACTATTCATCTATTTTAGCTTGTACTTTTTCACTTTATTCTATTATTCATTACAATGTATTTTTGCTATAATTTATTTTGTATAAACTACTTGTATGGGACACACGTCCAGAAACTAGTTATATTAAAAGTGGGAAGCTCCAAACTACAAAGTTAGATTACCATTTTACCACTAAAACTAATAAAATGTTATAATACAAAATATTTAATTAATAAAATACTAAATAGTAATCATATCATATTATAATAAATACTAAGTGGGAAGGTATTAAGTCAAAATTTGCTCATATAATAATAATAATAATAATAATAATAATTCAACATCATTTTATACATTGTTTAGTTAGCTGATAATGCGAATTAGTCGTGGTAATCCTTGCATAACTTGTATATCAACCAGACGACCCGTAATGTTTTTGCCTTCGATGAAATTTGAACCCGAGACCTCACAGTTCTCCTTTAACTTCATTTATCACTATGCCACATCCTTGGTGCAATTCACCATCCCATATTTCTCTATCATTAGATTTAGATCTCACATCATAACAAATTAAGATCAGACAGTGTGATCAGTAGATAAGCCAATTTTTGCGACCATAAAGATAAGACCTATGTTGTTTGGACTTTCCAAAATATTGTCGCTCTTGTGTTGGATCCTCAAAAAATACATTACTTTTTGGAGAATCCGATATACACCAAGGGACATATTTGAATAAATCTAGAAACATTGGATTAGACAGGAATGGTTAACGTCAAATGCAATCTCATCAACTCATCAATTCATCAATAATGCAGAAGTGACCAAAGTGGTTTGAACTTTGAATTGGGGAAAAGGAAAGGTTGCTTTGGTCATATTTGAACACCTTAGAAGTTAGAAGGGACCACAACCAATATCACATATATTACATTTTTGCCAACGAAAACTCAATACTCTAATACCATATATATATAAAACAAATTCTGAAGAATAAAAATATGTTGGATAAGACAAAATTGACTCTTGAAAGTCTGCAGAACCACAATATGAATATGAATATACCTCCACAAAATCATCACAAAATTATGACTTAAACCTAAAGTACATCCTTATGTTATATAAGTGAAAAAAAAACATCCTTGTAGTATCTAAAAAATTGCAAGATTCATCTCTCTCTATGTCTTTTAAGAAACTCACGCCACCAACAAAAAAAAAGTGTCAATTCGAATGAATATATGTACACATGGTTAAGCTAGTCAAGTTAGGTGATTTTTTTAATTTTTAGAAATTGAGATTTTAAATCGTATTCAGAAAAAATATATTCAAATTCTAAATATTCTTTGTAAAAAGTATAGCCAAATACAACTCCAACTTCAAAAATTTCAAATAAAGTAATTATTTTTTAATTTTCATAACTAAACGTTTACATAATTACAATAAATTTCCAGCATTTCTGTACATTTTATGAAATGTGAATTGCATTGTATATAACGTACATACATACTAAATATTTTATTAAAGAAAATCTCTAAATAGTTGGGCGTAATATTTTTTAAAAAATGATTTTTTTTACATAATCTTTCTAACCATCAGAACCTACTGTATAAATATTTCAAGACTTACATATTGTTGCAAGTCAATTTACTTGATGATGCAAAAAACATATAAACTAATAACACACAAAAATTAAATTCTGAGAATGAAAGATTCATTTCCTATCCATATCCTTATTCCTTTTGGGCAACTTTGATCTTCTTGTCGTGGCTAAGACATGACCAAATTTTTTTTTTTTTTTTATTGGTTCAATCAGTTTCTTAATAAAATAGAGTGAAGGATGATTCTTCTTATTTTTTTATGGGTAAAAAACTTAAGTATACAAATATATAGCCTTAATTACTAGTAGATAACAATATTTTTATTTTTCATCTAGATAACAATAATTTTTTCAAATATAGGAAATATATTATAGAAATAAAAATTAAAATAAAATAAAATAGAAGCGTACTAATAAGGACCCATGATTTTAAGTGAAACCATAATTTTCTCAGATTCTTTTACCTTCCACAATTTACTCTAGTTTGTTAGATGTTCTTTTCCATCAAAAAAGGTGTTTTAACAAAAATAAAAACCTCTCTACATCTCTATTCTGAATGTTTAATCAAGTATGGATACCAACAATGTTTCAATTCTACATCAACACAACGAACGATGGGACACATCAGGTATGTGTGATAACTAACAACTGAATTGGTGATAGTTTTAAGTAATGTATGTAACTTATTTGGTGTTTTTATTTTCCGTGATCGTTATATTTTAAACGATTTGGTTGGGTATATATTTTTTTGTTACAGAAATTTGGTGTTTATTTCTTAAATTTTAATTCGAAATCTGACAATATTAGGATTGCATGATTATATATGACGGATTATTTTAAGTCGTTTAAAACCATGAAGATCGAAGTTGAAATGGGGTAGATACTGTGATGTAATCGATAGTATATATTAACTTGATATTCATCTACCAATTCGTGATTGTTTTGAGGTATCTGTTATGGTGTAATTGTGAGGATTTTTTAAGTTGATTATGACAGTGTATATTATTGTATTTTGGTAGATTATTTGGTGAAATTGATGGTCATGATTTAACGCCAAAATTTGGTGATTTTTTTTGGTAAATGATTAGGTTTAATTGATAAGGTTTGTTGTGAATGATATAGTGATAAAAATTATTGTATATTATGTTTTAAATGAACACCATCATACTTTAGTTTTTATTGGTATATTTTATTGGTTCAATTATTGAAGTACTTGATGGTGTAATTCTGACGGTTTAGGTGTATTATTGAAGTTTTTGTTAAGTTGATTATGACGTGTATTATTGATTGTATTTTGGTTGATTATTTGGTGAAATTGAATGTCTATTTTTAGTTCTGTATTAACGCCATATCCAGTGAATTTTTGTTGGTAAATAACTAGGAGTTTATATATAGGTTTTTAATAAACACCAACATTCTTTAATTATTTGGTATATTTTGATGATGTAATTGATGTATTTATTGGTCCATACAATGACGTAATTGTTAGATTTTAGGTATATCCATAGAAAGTTTACAGAAGAAATATTAAATTGGTTATATTATATGATTAGCATTTTCATATAAGCAAAAACAATTCTGTAAATCAATATGTTGAATTTGAATACGTTGAAATAACCATTCTATTTGTATGTGATATATGTGATGACACTTATTTAATAAATTCACTAATTATTATGGAGATTAACTAACGATACGTTGTAATCTAATACAGGTAAGTACGTTGATTACAATATTGAAGGAGTGATATATGATGCTAACACCAAATATGAAAGATTCATAACGATATGGGTGTCCAAGTTTATTTAGATGTTGAATGGTAGTTGCACTTTTATCAAAAATTGATTAGTGTTGAACGATTTATCCATATTATTGGTGAGTTAATTGTAATACAAGTTGGTGTTAGAATGTGTGATTTTCAAACTATTGGATCTATAATCAAAATTAATTGGCTAGTTCTTGACTATTGGTGTAATTATCGTTGTAATGTTGGTGAGTGCATGTTAGGTTAATACAGTGTTGTTTTCTTGATGGCAAATGCAACATGTTCATAATAATTGGTGCTAATTATTATGGCTGAATGTTGGTATTATATACGAACCTATCACATTAAATTCTAAACGACCAAATATACTTAAAAAGGGTAGTTTGACACATATATACCAAAACAATTAAAGCATTCTTCAGAATACAATATCGTAATTACGTAATATTGACGTAATAAGCACATACACAATTGGTGTAATGGTGGTATAATAACCACAAAATTCATAGTAATATTGGTGTAATAAGCAAAACGTTAACAATGATGAAAAGTATGATGAAAGGAATCGTGAACCGTATGAACTGAAGGAAGGTCAATGGTTAAAAATATGAAGATGGACAGAAGGAAAGAGAAAAAAACTACCAACACAATACTTCACTACCATATTCACCACCTCCATATATTAAAATAGATAAATTATTAACAAGAAATACACCACAATGTACATTATTTAATAATATACTTACTTTAAAACTAAAATTATAAAATGGGTGTTTTGAGTGTAATGATTTATAATAGGAATGAAATTTGATTATATTTTAGTGTAAGTTATTCATTATGATTTAAAAAATGATTATCAATATTTGTTCAAAATGTATGTCATTTAATAAATTAATTTCTTTTTAAAACTAAAATATATGAAATTGGAGAGAAGTAACAGAACTCTGCGCAAAAAATAAAAATAAAATTGAAGAGAGAGAAAAGAAGTTTTTATTTTATTAGTAATCGTATCAAATAAGGAAGGTAAGTAATAGTACGAATCCTATTAACAAGGTCACTCCCAAAAAATTAACATAAAAAAAGTATAAAAGCCAACCAATAAATGTGTCCATTTAAATAAGAATAGAAGAGAGAGAATTTTTATTTTTTTACAATAGTAATTTTATATCAATTGGGATTGTATAGAAAATTGGTAACATAAAAAGTTTTACCTTTACATAGATAGTATAAAAAAGGAAGAAAAATAAAATATGATATAAAAGAAAGTACGATTATCATAAAAGATGAGAGAATAAATAACAGTAACGTGTGAAGTTGGAATTGTAATTGGAGAAATAAAAACGAAAAAAATTTAATATCATAATCATCATCCCCACAAATTAGGCCCATAATCTCAAAAATAGGAGAGAAGAAAATTGAAAATTAATAATTAATTTAAATATCATGTGTATGTGTTTGTGGTATATGTGTTGGTGTAGTTAAATTACTGGTTATTTTTTAATAGGTAAAAACTATTTAGGGGATGTGAGATGAGAGAAGGTTATAATTATTTGATTGAATAAAAAAATAAAAGAGAGAAAATTAATATATGTACAAAATAGGTAACTATATGACTAAAATTGTGGTTGAAAACAGGGGCGAATTTAAGGGTAAAAAATGGGTCACTCGAACCCGTGGTCATCCGACAAAACTCGATATATTGTTTGTATAATTTTTAAAATATAGTAAATATTAAATAAATGAACCCATGCTCACAAATGATTGGATGGCTCACTGGTTCAAGGGTTGGTTTTTGATTGTGAGGTTGAGGGTTCGATTCCTAGAGA
>JAJOOO010006432.1:0-68453 GCA_029582685.1 Solanum piurae
ATTTATCATAGTAATAATGGTTTTGAACTCTACAAATTTCAGCGGTGCTATCACAATAAATTAAAATAAGAGAAATTAATTTTTCACCATAAGGTTTAAAATAATAAATCTCTCAACCAAATTGCTTCCTCACTAGCTGAATCTAAAGAAATTGGTTCACCCTCCATGGTAGAGTTAACAATTATTGTTTGCTTTTTTTATTTCCAACATATAGCACCACTCCCAATGTAAAAATATAACTAGTGATAGAACAAGAATCACCTTATAAAGCGTTTCAATCTGCATGAGAGAAGTCTTCAAGTACAGTAGGATATTTTATATAGAACAAACCACACGTTTTTGGCTCAATTAAATATCTCATAACTATTGGTATAGTATGTCAATATTCATTACCTAAATTTTTTCAGACTCCAAATTAGAAGAGGCGCAACAGACATTTGGTACCTTACTTGACCGAGCGAACCAATTAAAACATAAAAAAATGAAATAACGAGGATCGATAAGGCCACCACAATAACATGCTGAAATAGATAACTAGACCGATGGGATTATAAAAATATTAAAAGCTTAATGAAATGGGCCAGAAAAGCTTATTTATCTGATAAAGAACTAGTAAGCCAACAAGGTTGTAACTAAAATCATATATACAATTAGACAACAAGGATATAAATGAAAGCTGAAAAGACCCCACAGAGTTTGTCCACAAGTCTCTACAACTTAACTGGTTGGGAAAAGTCCCCAACAATACAAACAACTATAAACAAACTCAAGTATACAAAACCTACAGACAACCCACAACTCCAAGAAGAATGGAGCTTACCAATCCTTAGCTGAGATAACACCCTCTATTGCAAAGGCCGATCAGAACATTTGTTTGAACCTGAAACACGACATGTAGTGTCCCTAAATAATGGAACGTTAGTACAAATGAAAATGTACTGGTACGTAAGACGAAAAGTGAAATCATAAATAACTGCGATAAAAAGAATAATAGAGATACCTCCAGAATCTGAAATTCTAATAGCCTTCATGGCTGACATCGGACCTCATAGCAATCAAATATGGATGAATACCCAACCAAATTCTAGTAATGGTAGTCATTTCTGGTAGCTAATCGGTATCATATTTGTCAACTTGTGGCCATCTGTAAAATATACATTGTCTTCTGGGCAAATATGCCCCATTCCCTCCGAGGTACTCAAATTGGATCAGTGATCAATTTCTGGGTTTTATCGTTAACAAAATTTGTTATTTCAAATTACGTAAATCAATAGTTCAAACTGCATCAAAGGTAGGGCATTTCCCATTTTTATAGAAACTTCTATACCATAAAGAATATGCCTATCATCTTTCTATAATTCCAACTTATTCTTTCTACATCCATTCAGAGTTCTAAGGATTGACCAATTGAATAATATGTCATGATATAAACTCTGAATGCACATAGTAGGCCATAACAAGAACTTAGTCAATCTTGGATATTTGGTACCCTTATTCTCATAATCTTGTAATTACTTATGTATAGCATGTAAATGCCTCGTAGAACTTCATACGACCATTTAAGCCTATAAAACTCATAATAGACTCGAAGCTCTTTACTCGACTTCAACTTGAAAAATTAATCATTTAGAAATTCAAAAGGATACTACATACATGACTTAATTTCAGAATGACTCCAATTTAATAGTAGTATGGTCCTTTTTAGAAATAAGATTACTTAAAAAGTATATAGCCAAAATAATAGAGTACAAAATTTAGTGTTAGTATCATTTTCAAATAACATTTTTATAGAAGCTTCTAACAAGAAAGAATTGTTCAACAACTCCCTTGGATACAACATAATTATTCTCCAATATTTTTGTCATGCCCGAGGCTACCCCTGAACGTAAACACAAGACCTAATATCACGAGTGACCCCAAGTTAACCCTGAGCTAACATATCATAAGCATACTAAAAGATTACTGAATAAATATACTATGCAGAAGCTTAAACAGTGATAACTAAAAGTGAGGAATACCCAATCCTGATCTGAATATATAAAAGACTATGAGTTTAATAACAACTGGAGGA
The DNA here is from genome assembly GCA_029582685.1 of Solanum piurae. Classification (NCBI taxonomy): domain Eukaryota; kingdom Viridiplantae; phylum Streptophyta; class Magnoliopsida; order Solanales; family Solanaceae; genus Solanum; species Solanum piurae. The sequence continues at coordinate 2,072 of JAJOOO010006432.1, forward strand.
TCAAACTGAAAAACTAAAACTGAATCTAGTACTATGTCTGAAAATGCCTCTAACTGACTAAAGTTGTTGGGACATGCCCCTAGCTAACTCTAGCAAAACTGAAAACTGAATAAAAGACTAAAGTGTAAAGCATGTCTATTGTCCTCGAAGTATGAGGACTCATCACTGTAGCTGCTGAACAGGAGATCGGAAACCGATCTATGCATGATCTGAATGCTGAGTACATGAACCTACATCATGAAAGAATGTAGCGCAGAGTATGTGTCAGTACTTGAAATGTACTGAGCATGCAGGATATAGAGTATAGCTGAATAAAATACTGATCAAAGCATACTGAGAAATAAAATAATCAGAACTGAATGTAAATGCTGAAATATATTGAAGGCTGAGCTAAATGCAATGACCAAGTACTAATCCTGAACATGACATACTGAGACTGAATGCTGAAATATAACTGAAGACCTGATCAAATGCACTGAAGTCTGACTGTGGGAGCTACTATTACCCGACGTAAAACCACGTGAGTTAAACGTGGAGTTCGATGTATACGCCCCATCGAGAGGACCAAATATACCTTTTTAGGGGTATAAAGACATGATTGTTTGATGTATACGCCCCATCAATAGGACCCAATATACCTTGCCAGAGGTATAAAGGCATGAATGGCGTGATCACTAAAGTTGATACCCAATAGAGGGGGCTGATAAACTTATGGAGGCACGTAGTTTTGGGACTATGAGGGTACGTTGAACCCTAGTAAAACTTGGTCTAAGCCTATTCCCAACTGGAATGTGTATGACACAAAAAAACTGAAATACTAGATAGCTCAATGTTCTGACATGCAACATTTAAATACTGACAATGAAACATTCTTAACTGAAGCATGTATATCTATTTAAACTGACCTAGCAAGTGTAATTCATGGCCTAAAAGAATCTACACAACTAGGGTTCTGAGTTTCATGCAAAAAACTAAGCAACGATTCCACCAAAACATGATAATCTGATTTGGAATACTCTAAACAACTAAATCACAACTAATATCTAAAGTTTTAGAAACCCTAGGTCTAAGCAAGATATAAGGATCAAGAATCTGACTAAATTCTAAGGACCTAATGGGTGAAAGGAACCCACTAGTGAAATCTCACATATACCAGGTGACGACGTCTATGGAGAAATCCTTCGATTTCGGGGCTGAAACTTTGAAGAACATTGATGCTTGTTCTTGGAAGTTTTTGTCGACTTTTCCTCTTCTTTTTGCTCCAAGCTTGGATGATTTTAGGTGAATGAGGGTTCTGGGTAAGTCTGACTAAGTTATTAGGCTTAGACCGAGTAAAACGACGAAGTTTAAGTGCCCAACGCATGGGAAAAAGACCTAAATGACCCTAACTTAAAAGTTGTCAAAGGCCACCCACGGAGGGACCTACTGGCCGTAGGTCAACCTACCAACCATAGGTGGGGTCGTCGGTCAAGTCTGCCCGACAGGACTTCACTAAAATGAGCATAACTTTTTATTCGATGATGAAATTTTAGCAAACTCGATGGCGTTGAAAAGAGGATTCAATTATCTATCATTTAGTTGGTCATGGGCCACCTAATTCCTTTTGTGATAAGGGTTATGACCATTTGAAGTTGACCCAACAACAATTTTCCTCTAACTGACTGCTGACCCTCACCTATGGTCCGTAGGTCCAACCACGGACCGTACTGGTCGACCGTGGGTGGGATCAGAGACCATAAATATTTGGTCCTCAACGACGAACCCCAGCTACGGACTGTGTGTCAGACCAAGGACCTTCGGTGGCTTTCGTGGTTCTTGCACCAGGTCTAGAAAGCTGCAATTTTTCTATTTTCTCAAATTCGAGGTGTTACAATTTCAATCTCTCTCACGACAACAGTTCACTAATATATATAATATGACACTCAATAAAAAATTAACTTTAACCATCAAACTGACTTTACAACATTATAAGGGTGATAATGATATGATAATGCGAAGGACTACAATCAGTTGACATCCCAATTCCCTTCACAGAGGATCTTCCTACCAACAGGATATCAAAAATGACTCATTCGACAATTTGTAACTTTCAAGATTCGTGCCATATGAAAAAGAAAAAATTATCTTAACATACCTTGAAACGGAATTGAATAACTTGATATAGGTAATCTATTTTCTTTAGACGGTCGAATATAGGGTCAAAATATTTTTCCTACCAAATCTCCTTCAGCGTGCAAGTGATTAAAATAATTTGAGGAATACATGTAATCTTGCATTAGGCGGAATGAAGGAAACCAAGGTGAATCAAACTATACACATAATTATATATGTGCTTAGTAGTAGCTTAAGTACCTAAAAATTTTATAAGAAAAACTAAGTACGTAAGAGTTGATGCACATTTTCATAAGGTGAAAACGAAAATGATAGAAGTGTTCTTTTAAGGATACATAAATGCATATAAATGCATATATATGTGAGAGGCGGTGGAAATTTAATATGAGAAATCTTATTCAGTTACCTAACATATATATTATTAAAACATTAACATTAATATTAAGTTTAGAATGTTAAAATGTTGAATGTTAGCCATTGAATGCATATATTTGTTGTACTACTCCTCCACTTCCACGTGGAAGTGGAGGTGTCACCTCTCCACATTTCTTATCTCATTACGTATGTATTTGGGTATTGCGTAGATTCGTTATAAATTACATATAACTGTTTTAATATATCATAATTAATAGAAAAATATTTTGATCAAAGTCTATCATATATAATAATATTTTATGACATAACAAAACTTACTATATCCATTAAAATATTACTAATTGATAGAACTCTGCTAAAAATAAATAAACATGTAAATATGTCGTAACTAAGATTTTTTTCCATAAATATTTAAAGCATTTTAGGAAGGAAACATACATATATTTAAAAATTTCAACCAAAATATGATGTTATCAAATCATGCATGATACTACATAAATTTAGGCTCGTAAGCCTTCTATAGAAGATAAAGGACAACTATAAGCTTCCTACTGCATATGCAATATCAGACCTAGTATATTCGATCACATATTTTAAATTTTTAATTAAATTAATATATTTATTTTGATTTATCACATCATTTTCACTTTGAACATGAAATAAGTGAACACTCAGAAGAAGTTACAACATGCTTACAATCAAGAAAGTTATATTATTTCAAGATTTTCTCAACATAATGTGACTAGTCAAGGAAAATTCTATCACATGTTCTCGTAATTTTTATTCTAAGAATAAAATTTGTCTCGTCAAGATCTTTTATATCAAAATGGCTTCTAAAAATATTTTCAGCTTCATCAATAACATTAATGTTAGAGCCAAGATCAATAAATCATCAACATATAGGCAAATACTAGCATGTAAATTATTCCAAGACTTGTGATATATGCATTTATCACACTCATTTGTTTTAAAATCATTTTCAATCATGTAGGAATGCAAACACTTTAATTGTGTCATAAGTTTACACACTTTGCTTTCTTGGTCTGCTTGAACAAAATATTCGGGTTATGCCATATAAATTTCCTCATTTAGGTCCCCATTTTAAAAAGTATTTTTTACATCCATTTGATGAATATGCAAATAAGAAATTGTCGTCATAGCAATTAAAAGTCTAATAGATGTAATTCTAGTTACCAGAGAAAAGGTATCAAAACATTCTAAGCCTTCTAGTTACTTAAAATCTTTAGCAACTAGGCTATCTTTATATTTATCAATAGATTTATCCGATTTCAATTTTTTTCGTAAGACCCACTTGCAATCAATTATTTTACAACCTAATGATAAATATATCAACTAACTTTCAAGTTTTATTGAAAAATAATAATTTCATTTTATCATTTACAGCCTCTTTCCAAAAAATAGAATCATGTGAAGATAAATAGTAAAGTGAGAAGATTATCTCCAACATAAAAATTAAGATAATTTTTTTTTCATACTCTACCTCTTTTACTTCTTCTTAACTCAAAATCATTAATTTCTTTATAATTTTTCAAAATAGAGGTAGAAGAATTAAGTGGTGACAAAATATTTTGTTTAATCCTTTAACCCTCACTATTTTTAGGATCAAAAGAAAATTTATTTTCATGAAAGTTAGCATTACATGATTCTATTATAATATTATCCTCAACATTAAAAAATCTATAGGCTATTTGAAGTATAATCAAGAAAAACACAAGTAGTAACTTTCTTACCCAACTTTGTAATTTGGGAATCCATTAGCCTCACAAGGCTAAACAATCCAAAATTATTAGATATCTCAAGCTTGACTTGTGAATTTTCCACAACTCAAAAGTTGTCAATTTAGACTTTTTATAAGGTACGCGATTCAAACACATAACAAGTCAAGTTTGGGATATCTAGGTGTTTTGGGTTGTTAACCCAAAACTCTGAGATATCCCAAACTTTGTTTGTGACCTTTCCACAACTTCAGAAGTGTCAATTTAGATATTTTTTTTATGAGGCACATGATTCAACACACAATAAGCAATCAAAATAGCTTCATCCCACAAATTTAAAGGTGCATTTGACTCAATAAGCATGTCATTAGTCAATTCAACCAAAGTTCTGCATTTCCTTTCTGCTACATCATTAGATGCAGGAGAATAAGGAGGAGGAGTTTCATTAATTATTTTTAATGATTTAATAAAATAATTAAACTCATTTGACTCATATTCACGGTCTCTATCACTTCTAATTCTTTTTTATTTTTCTCTCAAGCTGATCTTCAATCTCATGGGGATAAATTTAAAATTTTCAAAAGCCTCACTTTTATTTTTCATTAAGTAAACATATATAAACTTAGAAAAATAATCAATGAAAGTGATGAAATATATATTTCCTCCCCCAGTTAAAATTTCTTCAAATTCACAAATATCAAGTGTGAATTAATTCTAATAAATCAAATTTTCTTTCAATTTGAAAATGAGGCCTTTTAGTAATTTTGACTTTACTGCAAGTCTCCCACTTCAAAAAAAATTAATCACTAAAATTAATCTCAAACTACTCATGATTCTAACGTAACGATCATTAATATGACACAAACGAGCATGCCAAAAATTAGTAAAAGAATGCATATAAACAAAATAAGAAACTTTATTGATTTCAACATTCAGTTTGAACATCCATCACAATCAAATCTCTTTACAATTACATATTGATCAAATTCAACAATCTTTTTTTAAGCATGCATGCTTTTTTAAGAAGAAAACTAGACATTAAACTTCTTCTCATAGAAGGAGTATAATACATCTTTCAAAGCTTATACATTTTTAGAGGTAAATCATAATTTGATATCTCCCGTTTCAAGTGCTTGAGTAGGGTGAGAATCACCATGCATGATGGTTTGGGCACATCAAAATGATTATACTACTCTCGTTTAAAAAATAATTACCTCATTTTTTTTTTAGTTTCTTTAAAAAAGAACGACCTCTTTCCTATTTTGGTAACATTTTATTTTAGCTTTTCACATGGCATGTTTAAGGTCATAATATTAAAGGACATTTTGATACATTTGACATAACTTTAATTTATGACCACAAGATTAAAAAGTGTTATTTATTTTCTTAAACTTTGTGTCAAGCTAAACTAAGTCACTTTTAAAAATAAAAAATAGAGGGAGTATTTTTTAAACCAATCCTTGTCTTAACAGAGATGATAATTTGCACTAGAATCCGCCCACTATACATCAATATCCTTAATCATGTTTATGTTTGTAATCACTGCTACTAACGTTTATCTGAGGTGTAGGATCATGTTTTTAAAATCTTTAAAATCGAGCAATATGTCCACTCGTTCCACAGATAAAGCACGATCCCTTATCTTGAACTTGTTGATTTTGTGTTTGATTATTTCTACCATTATTTTTCTTGAAAATTTTCTTCTAAGGCTTCATAGAAGTGTTTTTGTGAGAATCAAGAATAGCATTATTTGAAGTAATTAAATTTACCTCCGTTGTGATGTTGCTCTCTTCTAACTGTAAAAGTGTATCTTGGCCTCTTGCCTCTTGCCTCCTCTTCCATGCTGATTTTCATCATCAACGCCTCAAGAGAAGTTTCTTTTTGTTTATGGTGCATAGCTTTTAAAAATTCCTTCCAAGAAAGTGGAAATTTATCTACTATGCCACAAAAAATAAAGTTAACTCCAACAATCATTATAAAGTCTTGAACTTAATCCACCGTTATTTCCTTGTCCATCATTTGAAAATAAAACAATAGACTAGCAGCATATTTTTCCGTTGCAGCTTCTTCGATATCAATTGTGCTATGCTTTTCAAATTTTTTTACACTAGAGTAAGTTCTATCATAATAATCATAAAAATTATCACATAAATAGTTAAGAATATAATACGGACACTCATAAGAATCACTATTATACTTTTCCACTATCTTGTAATGAGAAATAAGTTCATCATCATTCATGAAGGTGTCATCAACTTTCTTAGGATTCTTCTCAGTTAGTACATAAGAAATATTGAGAAGACTTAAATAGAAAAGTACTTTACCACAATCATATATCTTTCAAATTCAATTTGAACATCCATCACAATCATATCTCTTTCCCATAAAATACCATTTTTCACAATTATATATTGATCAAATTCATCAATCTTTTTTAAGCATGCATGTTTTTTTAAGAAGAAAACTAGACATTAACTTTCTTCTCATAGAAGGAGTATAAAGTACATCTTTCAAAGTTAATACATTTTCAGAGGTAAATCATAATTTGATATCTCCCGTTTCAAGTGCTTGAGTAGGATGAGAATCACTGCATGATGGTTTGGGCTCATCAAAAGGATTATACTACTTCTGTTTAAAAAAGAATGACCTCGTTTCTTTTTTAGTTTCTTTCGAAAAGAACAACTTCTTTCCTATTATGGTAACAGTTTAATTTCAATTTTTCACATGGCATGATTAAGGTCATAAGATTAAAGGACATTTTGATACATTTGACATAACTTTAATTTATGATCACAAGATTAAAAAGTGTTCTTTATTTTCTTAAATTTCGTGTCAAGTCAAACTAGGTCTTTTTAAAAAAAACAGAGGGAGTATTTTTATACCAATCTTTATCTTAACAAACATTATAATTTGCATCAAAATCATCCCACTATACATCAATATTCTTAATCATGTTTATGTTTGTAATCACTGCTACTCTTCTATAACATTGATCTGAGGTGTAGGATCATGTTTTCGAAATCAGCAAAATCGAGCAATATGCCTACTCTTGTCACAGATAAAGCATGATCCCTTATCTTGAACTTGTTGATTTTGTGTTTGGTTATTTCTATCATTATTTTTCTTGAAAATTTTCTTCTAAGGCTTCATAGAAGTATTTTTTGTGAGAATCAAAGGTAGCATTATTTGAAGTAATTAAATTTACCACCGTTGTGATGTTGCTCTCTTCTAACTGTAAAAGTGTATTTTGGCCCCTTGCATCCTCTTCCATGCCAATTTTCATCATCAACGCCTCAAGTGAAGTTTCCTTTTGTTTATGGTGCATAGCTTTTAGAAATTTCTTTTAAGAAAGTGAAAGTTTATCTACTATGCCACAAAAAATAAAGTTATCTCCAACAATCATTATAATGTCTGAAACTTGATCCACCGTTATTTTCTTGTCCATCATTTGAAAATAAAAAAATTGATTAGCAGCATATTTTTCCGCTCTAGCTTCTTCGATATCAACTATTCTATGCTTTTCAATTTTCTTTGCACTAGAGTAAGTTCTATCATAATAATCATAAAAATTATCACATAAACAGTTAAGAATATAATACACACTCATAAGAATCACTATTATACTTTTCCATTTTCTTATAATGAGAAATAAGTTCATCATCATTCATGGAGGTGTCATCAACTTTCTTAGGATTATTCTCAGTTAGCACATAAGAAATATTGAGAAGACTTGAATAAAAAGTACTTTACCCTTCGATTTCTTGAATGATTACAATTAAATCAAAATGACTTGTTAATATCTCTCATCTTGACATTCACAGAGTTTTTTAATCGTTGTCACTGTGAATCTATTTAAAATTGTTGGTGAAATTATATATTACAAATTACAACTGAAAAATAAAATGAAGAAAATAAAAATATCTTCTAGCTGAGGTGCGGATCTCTCACTCTCTTTAAGAAGCCCAGTACAACAAAAAAATTCACCGGTCCAACAGTAGTTCTCTTGACTTGTCCCCTCCAGGATACAACAGTCAATTCACAAAGTATAACTCAGCAAACTCTGGACAAAAATTGAGTCCAAAGCTCCATAAAAAGAATATCTCCCTTTAATTAATAAAAACTCTATTTTTGAGTAACTTTTATGCCCTATCTATTTTCTTATCCTCAAAATCAAGGAAGATAAATGACCTAGAGGTTACATAAGTTATAAGGTGTAACGGATGAATAAAGAATGAAATACAGTGAGCGTCATCAATGACTAATGAAGATGTTGCCCAAGACCCCCCAACGTTCTTTGGAATGTTCATCACAAATGAATAATACTCCTTCCGTCTCATTTTATGTGAGATAGTTTGACTCGGCACGTAGTTTAAGAAAGAAAGGAAGGAAATTTTTTAAATTTGTAGTCCAAAATGAAAGATAGAAATTTGTGTGGCTATAAATCATTTCATTAAGGATAAAATAGACATTTTAAAGTTAAATTATTATTTCATATAGAAATGTATCATTCTTTTTTGGACTGATTAAAAGGGAAAGTAAGTCATATAAATTAGGACGGAAGGAGTAGCAATTAAGCAACTGAACTTCAATGCCAAATAAAAACACAACATAGGTTTCAAACTTGGAAGAGACGGAAATTAAAAGGGTCAGGGTAAAGCGATACTTACATCCAAGTCTGAGGGCTCGAGACTACCACCACAGTAGAATTCATGAGGAGATGGATTTTCTTTGACCACCTAGAGAAAAATAAAGATATGGAGTTGATTAGAAACTACAAAGGAGGAACGAAAAAGAAAAATCAGATATGAATAACATTTAATTTTGTTTTAAAAAGAGACATTTTCTATGTCTAATAATAAAATAACAGTGTATCATTAATTTCTTTCTTTTTGATTTCATGTATGTTTAAATAGGTAACAATATTTTTTGCCACATCAATTTTCAGGGATATTTCGTTTCACTTAAAACAAAGTTAGGGGATAATGAAACGTTTGAAAGTTAAAATGTGAAGCTCACATTTTGGATAAATATAGGAGGTAAAACAATGTATTTTTTCATTGGTAATTTATTGAAGAGTATTGGTTTGAGTTAAGTTAATTTGAGATTGTAGTTCACATTTATTCGTGAGCGAGTGAACCACAAGTAAAATACTTAAGGATGACAAATGAGGCGGAGTGGTGTAAATTTACATAAATCCGCAAAGACTTTGCGCTGCTCCACCCTATAGCATGTCATAATTTTTTATTTTTTTCCTATTCACTTCTCACCGTATAATTTATTGATTTTTTAATTTAAAAATATGTAATTATCAATCTAGGGTTGGCAGGATAAACCTTATCCCGCTAGGATTTTAATCAGTCATACCCTATTCTGTTTAGAATTATCCCAACATTTTGTTCCTCTACCCTTCCATGCTAAGCTTTACTCTGCCCCGCCCCATTTAATATGCACACTCACAGAACAAAAACAATAACAACAACTCTTTTTTTTCAACTACCCACTTCACAAAAAAAAAAACACAAAAGGCATACATTGATTATACTTTAGAACATCACAAAGATTCCATTTTCCCCCTCACCCCCAACACCCCAAGAACCATGAACCAAGAAAACTAAAAAAATCTCTAATTTTTACTCCTTTGTCGTCACTCCAGATTCATATATATGCTCAAAATTTTGTTCGATTTTCGTCAAACTGTAGTTTCACTTCAGAATAAATATATTTCATTTTACCTCCCAAACTAGAACCAAGAACACTCTAAAAACTCAAAAAGGTTCAATTTTTACTCTCTTATTAAACATATCAAGTAATTTGAGATGGGAGAAATACTATTTAATTGAAAAATTGTAGCATAGCTCTAATACCATAGTGAAAAGTAGTAACGATTCATGTGCACCACCATTGCAACAACTATATCAAACTCAAACCTACTCTGCTCCATTAAAATATCTCTAAAGTTATCTTTTATCATGTAACACCTTATTAAGAAGCTCTCCTGCTCTATCTTATTTATTGTTTCTCCCACCTTGTCCTCCTGCCTACTCCATTTATTGCTTCTACTACCCCGTCCCGCCTCACCCTGCCTCAATTGTCATCTCTGAGAGTCGTGCAATTATTAGTTGGATAAATGTTTTTCACTTTTTTATATCTTGTTTTTCATTTGATTTTCATCTGATCATGCCTTCATTTCCTCGTAAGGTGAGGAGATAGTTATGAATTCTTATCTATCTTTGAGAAAAACTCACGGTTGCTTGATACAACCACTCCCCCGCCCCTCATTCCCAAAACAATATATTTAAAAGGTCTTTCCTATTCCAATCACGACTAGAAATTTCTGACACGGGTATGATTCTCAGAAAAATCCCCAACCCCCCCCACCCTACGTTTCCAAAAATAGTTTTCACATATTTAAAGGGTATTTCCTATTTTAATCATGTATAGAAATTCTTGACACATATGATTCTAAAAAAATTCTCCAATCTACGAAGCTCATCGCTTTGCCACACCCTTGAAATTCTTGACACATGTATAATTCTCAAAACAATACCCAACCCGCGGCGGCGCCCCCCGCCCTCGTTTCCCAAAATAATCTCCATATATTTGCAGGGCCTTTCCTATTATTCTCGACACATGAATGATTATCAGAAAAATCCCCAACCCCGTTGCCATCACTAAAAATACGTTTCAAAGCGCAGTCCCCAAAGAGTGTGATTAGTGCCACCTTGCCCCGTGGCTGAAAGAGACCACAAACATATGTACTTGGTAGTCCTATTTATTTTTGTATCTGTTCCTAATATCATCGCAATTGAAACATAGGACATGCCACGGCCATCACTTGGTATCAACAAGTTCCAGATAAAGAAAATTGGCACCTAACTATAAAATGGAGCTTCACACATTTTGTTTCACCTTTTGGCACAATATCTCTTAAGCCCATCCCACTTGAGAAATTTCGATTTGTTTCAGACAGTAAATGATTTTCCAACATACTTTATCCTTTATCCAGTAAGATAAAGAGGGAACTGGGAAGTTGATCACAAGCATGAACGATATCACTTCTAATGGAGCAGGAGAGAAACTCTGGGAAAATAGAAAGAGACAAGAAAATACAGACACAAATAAAGTTTTAATCTTTACAAAAAGATGGCGTTCACCCTCTATCCAGAACCCGCGAAAGAAAGATGCTACTGTTTGGCCGTCCCTGCAATAATCATATCTTGTTTAACCTACAATACAAAGTAGAATAGTAGTCAGACGAAACGAACCTGAGAGAGTAAAGAAAGCTAACATCCAAAATATAAAGAATCAAGAAGCAACATGACTAACTAAACAGAATAGTATTTCCCAAAATGTAGTTAGAATTCGAACTTGTACCCTGGAAATTATAATTAAAAGAAATCCCTCTGTGAAAATGTGTCTTTCTTCCTTTTGACTGCTTGAAAAAGAATGTCGCTTTTTATACTTGGTATATCTTTAGTTTCAAATACCACATGACATGTTTAAGGCCACAATATTCAGAGGATGAATTTGTACTTACATGCATCCTTAGGTTAAGACCACATGATTCTTAAATTCAGTGTCCAATTAAATTAAGACACAAAATTGAAAAGAGGGAGTATTTAAGAAATTTTTTTGCCAAGGTAGCTGTTACAACTTGAGAAAATTCCATATCCAAAAATGAAGGACTGAGGATGGAAATTTTGATACTGAAAAGACTTCCCTTCATACGGGGGTATGACAAATTTCTTTTTGAGTAAAAATCCTACAGCTTTTTCAGAATTTCTGACATTGGTATATACAGAGAACACATAAAAATTTAGGGACGGGGAGGTAGCGAAGACCACGATGAAGTTGTTTCTTGCGAGATTACACAAATTTAGATCAAACAAACGAGTATTCAAATGTATAGATTTCAAGAGTGCATTTACAATGCGCAAATAAATTACCTCAAGCTGTGATCATTTTGGAGCTGAAGCATCAAATAGCTCCCTCTAGGCCTGGTGTAATTGTAAGGAGCATCGGCTTAAATGAGATAACTGGTGTGTAGCTGAGCTCATATGTCACTTGCCGTGACCCAAATATGTTGAACTTTCCTACACTACTATGAGCAACCTCTGCGTCAGAACCCCTTTTAAAGACTACCCTAGCACGAGAAGTCTCCTGATGAACTTCAGTTTCTAATTCCTTCAATGGCCCAAACCGCCTAAACATTTTATTAAGGTTCATTTCAGATGGAAGAGGACTACCCTCTGCAAAAATTAAAATGAGTTCTGCTGGCTCATGTTTCCTCTTCTCAATGTCCTCAGGAGGAACACCTGGTGTCATGTCATGATCGACACTCGATTTTCGTTTTCTAGTGTATGATCTACGAGCTGGTTTATTGGATTTCTCTGGATCTTGAACCGTGACACTCTGACTATTCTGCAATGGCTGCTCCTCTCCACAGTTTTGTACAACCCTGTCTGTCCAATAAGAATCATTTACATCATCGAACTCGAATTCTTCAGCAAAACCAGCTACAGTTTGTGAAGCTCTTTTCTTACGACCACCAGCAGCTCTTCCCGCTGACAAATTCTGCTTCATTGAATTCTGCCCCACAGCAACCGAATTTCTAAAACCTGAAAAGAAAGTAGTGATGGTTTTTAAGAAGTTGTAGCCTTTCAATGGAGCCCGTGCCACCAACTGAAGCTGTGAGAGCAACTCATTTGCAGAAGGTAGCTCAGTTGGAATCACAACTTTGCCCTTTGGAGAGTCCTGTGATTGAACATCAGCCCCACTTTGATCACTGCTTCCCTTCAGAAGAGAGGCTGAGCGAGTTAATTGGCTTGCCACTCTTTGAATGCATTCACCAATACGGAAGGATGGTTTAGGAGATACAGACGCTGTGGTCGACACTTTGGCAGCATAAGCACTTGTTTTCTTGTCCGATCCATCAGTACGAGAATCAACAGCTTTCCTCTTCTTGCTGGAAGTGAATGATTTTTCATCCAAATCATCCTCACCATCTGGAGAATACTCACATTCCATATTATCCATCAGCTCTGACAAGCTTCGCTCTTTCAGTTTGTTCTGTGAGCTATCTTTTGAACTGTGCTTACGTTTGCGAGCGAAGACTTTACTGGTGGGATGTTGCTCACTGCCTTCCGAAGCATGACCGTTATCATGAATTGCACTGTCCACGTGTGGTATGTCAGCATCGTTTTCTAGGAATTCTCCACTCAACAAGAACTGTGGTGGCAGACGATATCCCTTGAAGCGACAAAAGGCAACTAACTGAGCTCGAGCAATAGTGAGATCCAATCTATCAGCCCGACAAGTTGGTGATAGGGCTAATGCTTTCATATAGTGCAGGAGCTTATCAGGTACAAAGGAAGTGACTCCAGTTGATTTGTCCACTCCATATCTTTTTCTTGATTCTTCACGAATCCCAGTGTTCTCCACAATCTGACATGAAATCTCATCATAGGAATCTCCAGGCGTGCATGAGCAAGCAAGGCCAAGTTCAACCCGTCTTGAAACCTCTTCTAAAGCACTGCTTATAGCGTTTTGAAATGTTTCTGAATTACTTTGCTTCTCAATCTGAGAGAAATGAGAACAGAATGGCCTCAACACAGATGCATCATTCCAAGCAAAAGTTCGATCTCCAAAATAAGCTACCAAAAACCCATCTTTCTTATGGTACTTGATGGCCTTTTCTGAAGCATCAGAAGGATCAAATATCTGTCCAGGCCACCAAGGATGGCTTCTAACCTTTCCCCAGACTAAATCAGAAATAGAGTACTCACCCTCATTTTCTGGTGGAATAAGATAACCAGGATGCATATTCAACAAGCTCACAGGCTTCTCATTCAACATCACTGTGTGGCTTGTCTCGGATACAACTTCTTCAGTTCCGTTGTCTTGCTCTGGAGATTCCTGCACAGTACCAGGATAAAGTTTCTCAACTTCACCTTTCTCTTGCTCATCTGTAACCTTCATTATTTCTGGAGCGTGAACATGGAAAACAAGATCCTCAGTTGCCTTGAAAGAGTCCTGGTCTTCATTGACTTGATTCATCTTGGTATCGCTGGTATCAGAAATACAAGTTTCTACAATTTGATCTCTAACTGGAGGGACATCAGCACCAAAATTTATAGCAGCCTGAGATTTTATAGCATCCTCTAAATTAGATTTGTTCTCTTCATTTGATATTTTATCAGCAGTTGCTGCATTCTCGGCATCAAGATCCATCTCAGAAGCAAGCATATTAACATGCTCCACTACACCTCCTTGTTTCACATAGAATTCAGATTCTTCGGTAATATTTGAACACAATCCTGTAACAGCACCATTTTTTGTATCATGAGCCAGATCATCACCTTGAACAGGACCTTCTCCAAGAGCAGTGTCTTCAGCCTCCACTTTGTGTTCAGCCTCAACCTCAAAGTCGCTCTCTATTAATAAAGAAGGTGACGTCACATTAACAGCATTAGAATCTGAGGTTTTGGAAGTATCCTGACATGCTAATGAAGTTCCTTCTGGATCTTCAGTCATAGCATCATCATTAGATGGCACTGCACTCATCTGGGGATCGCCTTCTTTTCCAGCATAGTTATCAAAAAGCAATAAGCTCTCATTCTCAACATGCTGCACTAACATGTCACCATCCAAACTTTCTGGCAGCAAGTGTGTTACTTTGTTTGTTTCATCCCCAGTGTTCATATCTCTTGTACTAATCATAGTCTCGAGAGACACCCTTGTTTCATCTTCCAGAATATTTTCACCCATGGTGCAACTTAAGCTTGCTGTGGTAGTTCCAAGCTGGGCATCCTTGTCCTTGTCCATTTCAACACTTGCTCCATCACTTCGGCAAGCTGGTTCATAAGGGGCTTCCAAGGGTCCAACTCTTGCATCATTTTCCAACCTGGCATCAACCTCCACTATATTCAGACTCTCATCATTCATGGAAAAAGTCAAAGTGCCAGTTGTCTCAGGACAAACCCCCTCAACTTCTATCTCATCAAGGTTTCCGGTATCATGAGGACTAGCCTGTACAGGGAGCAGGAAATCATCATGAGTAACTTGACTTGCTCCATCTGCTACCTTAGGCAGCACATCTGGCAACTCGTCTGAACCACCTAAGCTCCCATTATCACTGGATATAGGAACTTTACAAGTTGAAACCTCACTACCCTCCAAATACATCTCTTTACAATTGCTAGTTTGGATTTCCAAATCAGAAGTTTCTGCCTGTGTACATACTGCAAAGTTGTTTTTATCTTCATGCATGTTATCAACCTTTAATTCCCGATCCTCAGCATGGTTTGCTTTTTCACAGGAAGAACCAATAACTCCATTCTCTGCAGCCAAATTTCCCTTAAAGCTATGTTCTTGATTCCCAGGGTGCAATGGCACATTGGTACCATTGATGCCTAAGGAGTGAGCATGTACAACTGGGATGTGCTCAGCTGATATTCTTGAATCACCACTACCTACCTTAATTTCTTCTCCCTTATCTTCAGGGATTTGACTGCTTGGTCTCAAAGAAACCATTTCATCAGCACAATAGCTAGCAGAATCTTGAGACACTGGTATATCTACACCCAGATTATCATGACCTGCAGGAACCTGATGGCACATGTTAATTATTTGATCATCTTCATGGTTAATTTTCTCCGGGAGTTCAACCACTGCATTCGAATTGTTATTCTCATCCTTGTTAAGCACCCCACCTTCTTGATCATAAACATCAGTTTCCATGGGTTCAACATCAGGATGTGAATTCTCATCCTCAATGGCCAAGCCAACTGTCTCCTTATCATGGACATCAGTTTCCATGGTTTCAGCTTCTGAATGTTTTTTCTGTACCAACTCACTGTCCTGATGTGAATCCTCATCATTGTTGCCCAGGTCATCTCTCTGCTCACAGACATCAGTTTCCATGGGTTCAACTTCTGAATGTGTATTCTCATCCTTGTCCCCCAAGGCATTTCTATCCTGATCATGTGCATTGGTTTCCATAGTTGCAACTTCTGAATGTGATTTCCCTAACACATCACTGTCCCCTGACACAGCTCCTTCATCTGGATGGTCTGATATCTGATCCCTTGCATGACTAGAAATATCTTTTTCACTAGCCTGGCCACCTATCTCTCTGACTGAACTTTGATCTTTTTCAGAAGAATCCAAGCTAAAATTGTTAGCCTCTTCAGTTTCACGATTTGAATTGTCTTGCGGCACAAATGAAGAAGATTCAGCCAGAGGTTCAATTCCAGGATTCCACACCCCATCATCAGAAATATCCAGTCTTTGCGATGTCAATTCAGCACTCCCCTCAACAGATACAGTGCTCCTACCAACATTCCCTTCAGCATCATCCTCTCTAACTCCGGTGCTAACTTGCTCTAAAACTCTATCAGCTGTTTCACTCGGCAACCTGGAATCAGACTCATTGACCACTGTCTCAGAAACACCCCTGAACAACCCTGCAACATCAACTGAAGCCAAATCAGCACGCGCAGCAGATTCAGTGCTCCTGACGACAATATTAGGCTCAACATCCTCCTCACTAACACTGAGGTTGACTTTCTCTACAACAGAACAAGCCGTTACACTTGGAACAATCTCAGTACCAGCTGCCACTTCGACATCCCTGGATGACCCTGCAACTTCAAGTACCCCCTCAACCCCATTTCCAGTATTCCCATAATCCTCTTGACCAGCTTCACCAGATCGAAAATTTCTATCCTCATCCAAAGAATCTACTTTTCCAGAACCATCCTGCCCCAATTCATCACCTTCACCATCACCACAGACCCCATCAACAAAAACATCAGAACCTACCACCTCAACCATTATCTCCCCACCATCTTCATCATTATAAACCTCATCCGTCTGTCCCTCACACCCCAAATTCTCCACAAGGGTTTCAGCCACAGAGGGTTCTGAAACACTAGTGACTGAACTTACCCCTTCTTCCTCATCCATAGTTACAGAATCTGAATACAAGAAACAAATCAAATCTTTCAACTTTACATTTCAAGAATCAAGAATCAACTCATGAATAAAAGAAACCCTAATAGAAAATTTAAGCAAACGGATCTACAGAATAAAGAAAATCTAGAGAACAAGAAAACAGCAAGAATAATTCAAGATTCAGACAACAAGCATAGAATTACAAAGTACAATTCAAGAAAACAGAAGAATTAGAGGAAAAAGACTGTACCTTTAGAGCTATTTGACTGAGTTTTTTTGAGGGTTTACTGTATGAGAGAGAGATAAAAAATAAAAATAAAGGGGGTGTTGTTTGAGTTTAGGGAAAAAAGAAGTGAATTTGTTTGAAAGAGAAAAAGCAATAGCCGAATTAAGTGTTTGCTTGTCCTTTGTATCTCTCAATCTTTGAAACGCAGTTGCAGTGCGATAATGTGAAAATCCAACCACATCTTGACACGCTCGTGATTAGACGCAGGAGAATTATGTGCCTTTTTGAGTTTTGAGTTTTGAGTTTGAGTAGAAACATTGTACTCTATTGTTTACTTCCGTTTTTAGTTTACTTTCTAGTCAAAACTACCCCTATACTTCCGTTTTTAGTTTACTTTCTAGTCAAAACTACCCCTATACTTCCGTTTATTTTTTACTTATTATTAAATTAATATTAAAATAAAATTTTCGTACTTAGTAGAAAAAAAATGAGTTTTTTTATAATGGAAACTTACGAAGATGACGGTAGTTTGGGCTTAATTGGAGATTTATAGTTATAATTTTTTCTTAATTACAAATTATAGCTACATGTTTGAGGGAGAAGAGGGAGGAGAGAGGCGAGCGACATCTGAGAGAGTGAGAGGAGAGAGGTGAGAAAGGTTGAATACTTATTGTATTAAAAACTATTGTATTTAGTTACATATAAGGAGGAGAGAGGCGAACGAGATCGAGAGATAGAACAGAGGATGAATATATGTTGTATTCGTTGTATAACGAATAAAATTGATACATAATACAAATATAATTGATACAAAATACAAAAAAAAAGTTGTATGAATTCAATTGATATAAAATACAAAGCTCTCACTTATATTTGATTGAATATAGGGGTGTCAAAATGAGCTCAAATATAGGTAACCCGCCCATTTCGTTCAGAATTTTATGGATCGGGCTCAAGATAATTTGAATTGGATTCAATCTCAACTCATTCAAGCATTAACCCGTTTAAAATAATCTTCAATTGAGCCCAATTTAATCTCTAATTTCAACATGTTTTAAGACACTTTAATTGCATTGATGTAATGTATGTTCATATATTGAAGGTATGACTTACTATCTATTTTATATCTTCTAGGATTTATCTATCCATTTGTAACCTTTTTTTTCTGGAGTTGAAATTCAAATGGTAGTTATAAAAGTTAAACAATAATATGTTAAAATTATTGAGATTAAGCGGGTCAAACTGGATGGGTCATGACACAATCGATTTTAGCCCATTTGAGTCCATACCATTTGAACTCAAAGTAAACTTAAGAGGGTCATGACTCAACCCGATTTCTATTTTAACCCATTTTAATATCTTCAATTTCAACTCAATTCACCCATTTGATATCCCTAATTGAATGTAATTGATACATAATACATTTTCTAGAGAGGATGAATATATATTGTATTCATTGTGTCAAGTTTTTTCACAAATATAATTGACACAATTGATTTGTATCATATATCAGATATAGTTGTATTAACGAACACAACATTTATCAACAAATACAATTGATACAAAATACGTATATAGTTGATATGAAATACAAAAATATTTGATATATAATATAAAATACAATTGTCATATCATGTGGAATATTTTTCGGTTGTAGTTGTTTGGGATGGAGAGAGAGGGGGCGAGAGAGAGGGAGAGAGAGGAGAGAAATTTTCTATAAACCCTACATACAGCTACGAATATTATCCTTTGGAGGTAAAATTGTGCTCATAACTACAGTCCTACAAAGCATCCCGATCTACCTGTTAGGTGCAATTATTCCGCCGAAGTGTGTTATTCAAGACCTACATAGAATCTTTGCAAAATTCTTGTGGTCTTTTAATGAAGAAAGGAGATATAAGCATTGGGTGTCTTGGGATAGTATTTGTCTACCTAAAGAGGAAAGAGGGTTGGGTTTTAGATTACTGTTTGATGTGTCAAAGACTTTATTTGCAAAGCTTTGGTGCTCTTTTAGAACAAAGAAGTCTATGTGGGCTAATTTTCTATGGAACAAATATTGCAAAAGACATAGACCACATGTTGTTGATTGGAATAGAGGGTCTCAAGTGTGGAAGTTCATGTTAGAAGCTAGAAATCAATTTGATCAAGAGATTTGGTGGGAACCAAAATGTGGTAATTCAAGTATCTGGTTTGACAACTGGACTAAACTTGGTGCTCTTCATTACTACTTACCTATTGGGGTCGATAACCATTATCATTTGGAGGAGGTGAAGTCATTGATGACACAAGGGGGATGGAATGAGGAATTTCTACAGAATGAATTCACGGAGGAGGTTTGGCATCACATAACTCAGGAGGTCCAAGTGATGGAAGGAATTAGAGATTGGGATAAGCCCTGGTGGATGCAAATCAGTTCAAGTAGATTCTCTGTCAAAAGTGCCTGGGAACTGATAAGGCAGAAGAAAGAGGTGAATGATGATTTCAAAAATATATGGATCAAAGGGGTACCTTTCAAAGTTAGTTTTCTCATTTGGAGGCTATGGAAACAAAGACTACTGGTGGGGGAAATTCTTATCAGAATAGGCATGGTAGACGAAGTTCATTCTTGTTGTTGTGATTCTAATGTACAAGAGACTATAGAGCATCTATTCATATCATGTCCAGCAGCTCAAATGCTATGGTGAGTTATGCAAATGTTGTAGGCATTCAAGGTCCATTTATACAGTTGCAACAAACAGTTAAGATATGGTGGGAGACTGATTGTGCAAATAAATTGAAGTGTATTGTTAAAGTTGTTCCTACTTTTATTATTTGGGAGATCTGGAAAAGAAGGAATTGCATTGCTCATGGTGGAAAAAAAATCTATTCATACTATGCATTTGGAGGTAAATAAAAACTTATTTCGATATGTTTCCTACTTATTTCCATGGTTGAGAGAATTGCCTAGGGACTGGCCAAAGATAGTGCAATTGCTTGAAGGTTATATGCCCATCTTAAAATGCAAAATTGTTTATTGAGAATTTCCCAAAAATGGGGTGTATAAATGTAAAGTAGATAGATGGATCAACAAAAGGAAATCCTGGACCTAGTTCTAGTGTTTTTTGTATTAGAGATTGTGAAGGCGAGTTGATTTTTGCTGAATGCAAAATGATTGGGGATAGAACTATTTTGGAAGCAGAGGCTGAAGCTTTGTTAATGGATTTACAATACTGCATCAATAATCAGTTGCTTCCTTTAATTTTGGAGACTGATTCGTTGACTCTTAGCAAGATCCTTGATGGGATTTGGGAAGTACCATGGGCCATTTCTCCGAGGATATTAAAGATTAGGAGGCAAATGGAAAATCAGTTGATAAAGGTGAAACACACGCTAAGGGAAGGGAATTCCTTAGCGAATTATTTTGCTAACCTAGTTTTTTGTTTTGCAGGTACAATGTCAAAGCAATTTAATTCAAGTTTAGATGTTCCACATCAAGGTAAAGTTATAATTAACATGGAAAAGAGCAAAACTCCTAACCTTCGATCTACAAGATGTCAAAACAGGAACTACAAATTGATGGACAACACAACAACAAACAAAAATAGTCAAGGGATTGGATAGTACCACAGTCACAGATGGCTAGAGATAAGGTTGACATGTACAAAACAGTAGGAGTCTAAGAGACGAACCTCTAGATCTGGATCTTTAGCAGTGGTATCAACCTCCTTGAGGTTCAACCTGCTGAGGAAAAGATCAATTGATAAATTTTTGAAGCTCCGTCAACTATTTAATTTAGGTTTAGAGAGATCTTACCGTGAAGTTGATCGAAAATGGAGATAAATGGAGCTGAAGAAGTCTTCTTTGGTACTGATTTCATGAGGTTCGTGAGAGCTTTGAGCGTCTAAGTGAAATTCAACCAAGCTCCAACTTATTTCTCCTTTCAGTTGCTGCTTTTGGGTTAAGAGATCTCAATTGACTTCACTGGTTCTGTAGCTTGCCAACATATTGAATTGATTAGAGAAGAAGATGGAATTTGTTGAAGTTTTGTGGATAAAGAAGAGTGGTTGTTCACTTTCCTCTTTTGTTTACTGGTTTTTAGTTTTTGTCTTTCTTGTTTTTGTTATTTTGATTTGGGTCTTGATTTTAACCTTATGTATGGTTTTTTGTTTAATAATAAATGACTTATAGCCTCTCTTTTAAAAAAAAAAACAGCTCCGAATTATAATTAATTTAAACTATAGTAGTTTATTGTAAATATATATCACATGTTTACCTTGTTGTGTAATTTTTTTCATTTATAATCCGTTCATCACTAACCTTAATACAAATACCCTAACTTGGGCGGATTTCTTCAAATCGATCAAAATTATCCAATTTCACTTATTTTGGCCAGTCTTCTTCTTTGATCCGATGCAATTCATCTAATTAATTTAATTCACACAAAATAAAAATTAAATATTACTACCCCGAATTAAAATATCACATTTTAAATAAGATTGAAAATTAATTGTTGAGAACAATGACTACTTTTGAAATAATGTGGCAAATTTTTGAACTTTTTCTTAAATGTGGTTGTTTTTGAATTGTACATTCTTCTTCAATGAACTTGCAACTTAAATTCACTCAAAAATACGGAATTATTTACTAAATTATCCCAAATTTTATTTATGAGTTCTCCGAGCCATTTTCAAACTTTTGCAATAATATTGAGTGAAAATAGAGCTCGTTTGTGGCAATTCAATTTTTTAAATATTAGCTTTGATCGAGTTTTAATGGTAGAGTGTCTTCTTCTTTAAATTATTTTTATACAAATCAATGGTAAACCACAAAATAAACTAGAATCAACAACAATATAGATCGAAACAACACTCATTCGCAATAGATTTGTTACCTTCAGTCTTCTGAATGCGTGAGTCTAAGCTCGAGTCGACTTCTTTATATTTTAAATGGTAACAAGTGCTACTTCAAACTTCAAATCTAATACAGTGGCAATCCACGAAATGGACTGAAAGTCAATAGTAGATTCCTCAATTCAATTTTCAGATTTTTCAACTTTTTTTTTATTATATGAGATTTAATTTTGTATGTAATCCTACATCAGTGATTGTGAATGTCACGACCCAAAGTAAATCCTAGATGTTACATGGCGTATACAAGTCACTTGACATACATATACATAACATAATTGAGAAGAAACAAGAAATCTCGTAAGAAGTAAGGAGTTTGACATATAAGCGAAAGTATATCAAAGTCTTGACAAGCCATCTATTACCTAAAAAGAGTGGTCGGAACGTAACTCGTACACCACATACAATGTATGAAACTAATAATATAAGGAAAGCAATAAATGTGACATCATCCTCGAAGTATGAGGACTCACCAAGTCTTCAAAGTCTATAAGTGCTCACTAGCCACGAACAGAGAGAGAGGAGTCGTCAAGCCATACATTAGTGAAAGAGTGTAGGAACAAGTATGAATTAGTACATGTAATGTAATAAGTATGAGGGGAATGTAATAAAACATGAGATATGATCATAAGGGCACATAATCAGAAACATGATATGCATGACCAAGCTAGCATAGTAAAATCTTTTAAAGATATATCAGAAATCATGAACATGGCCAATGCATCTTAAAATCATCATGAAAGCTTAATAAAACATTTGAAAGAAACTTAGTTTATTTTTGTGGGATATTTACTATTAACCGACATAGACCATGTGACCTATAACATGGAATCCAGTATCTTGCTCCCACACCAAAAAGAGATGGCATTGCTTTCCAAGGCAACAACATTACACTTCTAGCTTAGTTAGATTCACTATATATGTCACTTAGGACAACCTACGGAGGCACGCAGTTAGGGACAAAGGAGATTTCTACTAGAGACCCGACCTCTGCTAACGGGAGAGCCTACATCTCAATGTCCTCTCGGTGCTAAGTAAAAATCTCAACGCAATAGTTATAAACATAAAATCATCATCATCCATAGAAAAACACAATTAAAATACTAATCCAAGATAGAAACATAATAGAGTAGCTCATTAAACCATGTGTGAAACCTTTCATCATTCATGATTCCTTATGTATGTGAAAAAACCTTTTACAATTCATGCATATGCGAGAAAATCTTTCACAATTATATAGATGATTATCTTAAAGCAACATAGATTATATATCATTCTTTATCCTGAATCATGCATAAGTTCATGAAAATGAAAACACATTCATAGTTTTTCTTCAAATTCATGCAATTAGAATTCATAGTCAAAATCATGATCAATGCATGAGTTCACATGGAATTAGTTGAAAAGCATGCAATTGAATCTAAATCATCAAAATAAGATCATAATCAATCAATTAATCCCACATAATTAGAACCCATGAGAATTCAATGAAAAATCGTAATCAATTTGATTGGAATTGAATTGGAATATTGAAGAATCTTTAGAGACTCAATGGATGAATGGAATCCATGGATGAATGAAAACCATTGATGAACTCCCTGCATACCTTAATTGAAGCCCTACCCAATGATAAAGAAAGTAGACTTGATCTTGAAGAACTCTAGCTATATCTTCCTTGATTTAGAGACAAGTTTTTTGGAGAGAACTTTGAAGAGAAATGAGGAATTTATTGAATGAGGGAGTTGGGGAAATTTCTAAGGGTAAAGGGTAGTAATAGGGCTTAGGTTTAGGGTAAAAATGACGTAGTATAGGTATTGCGTGCATAGAAAAAGACTCAAATACCACTTTAAAATAACTGTTGGAGAAGTCCTACAGATCAATCAACGGCCCCTATAAACTTCTATGGATCGTATTGGTCGTCTGTAGACTTGATACTAGGACTAAGAAAATTCTGAAGAGTTCCACAGGTCTATTCTACGGTCCGTCGAAAGTTCCACGGACCGTAGACTCAACCATAAAACTCATGAACCAAAAAACCTTCCAAGTCTGAGTTCAAGTTCAAGAAAAAGGTCCACGACCCGTCAAATTTTCCACGACCCATACAACCTTCCGTAGACCTAAAAGTCAAAATTTCAACTAAGTCTGGGACCTTTACTACAATCACATCCTATGGATCGTCCTGGTGGTCTGTAGGAAAACTTCAGAGACCAAAAATCAAAGGTCATTTCTTACGAATCCTTTGTACGGACCGTAGAACCTTTTATGGTCCATAAATAGGACCTGTAGACTGGACCTACAGTAAACTATGCAACTTTTTTTCCCGAGATGTTACAGTGAAAGACTATATTTTTGTCAATCTTTTAATATTGGTTAGTTATTTTATTTAGTGGGTTGGGTTTAAAAACTTTATATTTTATATCTATAGCGCACTTAATTAGTGTGTTATATTACTTTCATAAGCCGATCAAGCCTTAACAGTCGTTAAGGTTCATGGTGTAACACCTCAAACTCGAGAAAATAGAAAAATACAGCTTTCCAGAATCTGGTGTCAGAACAATAGAAACCACCCACGGACCGTAGGTAGAATCACGGACCATAGGTGGGGTCTCGTGGTTCAGTCCCAGACTTGAGGGAATTTCAAAATCTAAAGATGACACCTACGGTGGTGAACCACGGTCCGTTGATTGACTCACGGACCGTATGATGGTTCCATCCTTTGGGTCCAGAGTTTGATGGTCTCTGATCCCACCCACGGCCGATCAGTACGGTCCGTGGTTGGACCTACGGACCGTAGGTCTAACCGTAGGTAAGGGTCAGCATCCATTTAGAGGAAAATTGATGTTGGGTCAACTTCAAATGGTCATATCTTTTAGCACAAAATGAATTAAGTGGCCCATGACCTATTAAATAAAAGATAATTGAATCCTCTTTCCAACGCCGCCAAATTTTCTAAAATACAAGCTAAGAGTAAAAAGTTATGCTCGTTTTAGTGAAGTCCTATCGGGCAGAGCATGAGCGACGACTCCTAATGACGGTTTGTAGGTCAAACGATGGCCTGTTAGTCCGGTAGTAGATGTCACTCATCAGTTTTAAGTCAGGGTCATTTTGGTCCTTTCCCCTATGCATTGGGCACTTAAACTACATCATTTGATGCCTAAACTACGTCGTTTTACTCAGTTTAAGCCTAATAACCTAGTCAGACATACCTAGAACCCTCATACTCCAAAAATTATCCAAATTAGAAGAAAAAGAGGTGCTAGTTTCCTTCAAGAACAAGCAGTAGTGTTCTTTAAGTTTCAGCTCGAAATCAAAGGATTTCTCCGTAGATTTCGTCACCAGTATGTGGGATTTCACTAGTGGGTTCCTTTCATTCACTAGGTACCTAGAATTTAGTCAGCTCCTTGATTCTCCATATCTTGTTTAGACCTAAGGTGTCACGCTCCGAGGCTACCCCTGGGGATAAACACATGACCTTGGATCACGAGTGACCCCAAACTAATCTTGAGCTAGCATATCATAAGCAAATTGAACATATCTATGAAAAGATAACTAATGCGGAAGCTAAAAAATGAGATAACTGAATGATGGGGAATACCTAATACTGTTCTGAATATATATAAAATTCTATGAGTTTAGTGATACTGAACAATCACTCAAAAACTAAAGCTGAATTTAAAACTATGTCTGAAAAAGCCTCTACTGACTAGAGTTATTGGGACACGTCTCCAGCTAACCTTAGTAAAAATGAAACTGAAATGAAAGACTAAATCTAAAAGCATGTCTATTGTCCTCGAAGTATGAGGACTCACCACTGAAGCTGTTGTATGTGGATCCGGAACCGATCTACACGTAATCTAAATGTTGAGAACCTGAACCTACATCATGAAAAGATGTAGCGCAAAGTATGCATTAGTACTTGGAAGGTACTGAGCATGCATGATAAGATAAAGGCTGAACAAAACATATAAGTTGAACAAAGCATAACTAAGCAATGACATAATCTGAACATGATGGAAATACTGAGATATACTGAAAAGAACTGAACTGAATGCAATGACCAAGTACATAACATACTGAGACTGAATAGTGAACTATAACTGAAAACCTAGTCAAAGGCACTAGAGTCTGACTATGAGAGCTACTAATAACCGATATAACCACCACGTGAGCTAACTGTGGTGCCCGATGTATACACCCCATCAAAGGGTCCGATATACCTTGCCAGGGGTATATAGGCATGGATGACGTGATCACTAAAACTGATGCCCAATAGAGGGGACTTATAAACCTACGGGGGCACGTAATTCTGGGACTATGAGGGTACGTTAGTCCACTCGGTGCTATGCCTACTCCCAACTGAATATGTATATGATACATTATGACTGAAATACTGAATAGCTCAAAATAGTGACATGCAAGTCTGAGAATGTAACACTTATATATTGATAATGTGACATTCGAAAGATGAAGCATACATATCTGTCTAACTGACCTAGCATGTGTAGTTCATGAACTAAGAGAATCTACACAACTAGGGTTCTAAGTTTCATGCAGAGAACTAAGCAATGATTCCACGAAAATATGATAATCTGATTAAGAATACTCTAACAACTAAATCACAACTAATATCTAAGGTTTTAGAAACCCTAGGTCTGAGCAAGACATAGAGAATCAAGAATCTGACTAAATTCTAGGGACCTAATGGGTGAAAGGAACCCACTAGTGAAATCCACATACCTGGTGACGAAATCTACGGAGAAATCCTTTGATTTTGAGGCTGAAACTTGAAGAAAACCTGTTGCGTTCTTGGAGAAAGCTATCGCCTATTTTATCTTTTTTTGCTCTAATTTTGGATGATTTTTGGTGAATAAAAGTTCTGGTTATGTCTGATTAAGTTATTAGGCTTAAACTGAGTGAAACGATGTAGTTTAGGCATCAAACGACGTAGTTTAAGTGTCTAACGCATAGGAGAAAAGACCTAAATGACCCTGACTTAATTTTGACGAAACCCGTCCACGGAGGGAACGACGATCCATCGTTTGGGTTTGTCGTTCATGATCTGCCCGACAGGGCTTCACTAAAACGAGCATAACTTTTTACTCGGAGATGGGATTTTAGCAAACTTGGTGGCGTTGGAAAGAGGATTCAATTATGTTTAATTTGATAGGTCATGGGCTATCTAATTCATTTTGTGCTAAAAGATATGACCGTTTGAAGTTGACCCAACTGCCAATTCCCTTCAATTGACTGTTGACCCTCACATACAGTTAGACCTACGGTCCATAGGTCCAACCACGGACCATCCTGGTTGACCGTGGGTGGGATCAGAGACCATCAACATTTGGGCCTTAATGATGGAACACCACTTCTGGTCTGTGGTTCTACCTACGGTCTGTGGGTGGTTCCGTCGGTACTGACACCAGTTTTTTCTGAAAACTAGGATTTTCTTCCTTTTAAGATCTGAGGTGTTACAATATCTCCTTCTTGGGAACATTCATCCTCGAATGAAGTCTAAACAAGTTGAGTATGGAGGGAAGGAGCTGTAATCCCTACCACTAAGTACTAGAAATTGATATTTGACTGAACTGAGTTCCAAGAACATGCAAAAATGCTGAAATGCTAGTACAACTAGAGGATCAAGGTACTAAGACTGAATTTACGCACGAGTAAACTGAGAGACTGGAGAGGAACTATTATCTGAAGCTGAAACAGAATCAAAATATAAAAGATGACGATACTTGGCCTTCATGGCTGCTTCTGCTCCCCAAGTAGCTCCCTCTACGGACTGACTCCTCCAAGTTTGTCAAATCTCATCACCCTCTTCATAGGTCATACTTTCAGGAAAACCAATCATCTATCTCAAATTCTAAGTTTCTTCTCAATACATCTGCATAGGACTTCTGTATTAAGTCTATCTCTGATGAGCTAAACTTTTCCCATAACATCATGTACTGAATCTGGCCCAATCAAGGTTATTTCACCCACTCATCCACCTTAGGAACACATAAGGGACCATCTCCCTCTTGGGAAAAAACCTCTACTTTCTGCTGATGAACTGCACCTTCCAACTGGAGTAATATAGGATCACTGTTCGGTTTTTCCTTAACCTCTGCTACGAATGAAGATTCTGATCTATTCAAGGCTATCACACCACCATTTGATGTGTCTGTAAGACTAACTCCTAAGCGAGCAAGCCGATGAACATCCTTTGCTAATTCCTTCCCTTTTTCCTTAACATGTGCTACACTACCCTTTAAAGATCATCTTTCTGGTCTTAAGGTAAGAGATAAATCTACCTACAGGCACTGAGCTACTACTCTTCCATTCTAAGACTGGCTCGCTGGAAACTAAAACTGAACGATCCTAGTTCTACAATTGATTGAGGCATAACAGGAATGTAACCAATCCATGCCTAGAATGAATTTGAAACCTACCATTTCTAACTCTACAAGATCTGCTGAGGTGACTTTCTGAGAGACTATGACAGGGTAATTTCTGGATACCTATCTAGCTATAACTGGGTCACCAACTGGAGTAGAGACTGAGAAAGGTTCTGAAAGAGTTTATGGACTGACACCTAAGATTACTGCTATATAAGGAGTTACAAAAGACAAAGTAGCCCATGTTGTCTTTCCACTGAGTGTACCATATGTGAGCCACATCCTTAAGCTAGTAGGATTCCAACTTTACCCAATCATTACCAGTCATTTGCATCACTCCAAAGATTTTCTTAACCTCATCAATGAAGTTTTGTGGGTCCTCACAAACTTGCGACCCTAAAAACTCAAGCGGATTCATCTTAAAAAAATCTTGAACTCTAGCTGCATTTGACCCAACATTGGTATTAGTAGGAACTGGGATCTTCTGACTATTCTGATTGGCTACACTCTGAGCCAAAAGTTGGATCACATTTTAAAACTCTGTATTCGAAACTACTTGGTCTGGGACTGGAGGAACTGCACTTGCGTTGCGTGCATTAGCATTCTGTGGGTAAGCTCTATGAGGAGGCATAATCTTAAGCGCATAACGATGGATTAAAATGAGGAAATGGGATCCTACCTCACGCACGATAATAGAAACAAAGAGAGTGAAGTTTTCTTAAAACACTTCATAGCATCCCTCTCATTAGATGTGGTGCACTTCACACCCATGAAATAGACTCTACTTAGTGTGGCTCTCAGACATCCTAGGACTGTTAAACCTAATGCTATGATACCAAGTTTGTCACGCCCTGAGGCTACCCCTGGGCATAAATGCGGGACCTAGGATCACGAGTGACCCTAAGCTAACACTGAGCTGGCATATCATAAGCAAACTGAACATATCTATGAAAAGATAATTGATGCGGAAGCTAAATCATGAGATAACTGAATGATGGGGAATACACAATACTGGTCTGAATATATATAAAATTCTAAGAGTTTAGTGATACTGAACAATCACTCAAAAACTAAAGCTGAATCTAAAATTATGTTTGAAAAAACCTCTACTGACTAGGGTTACTGGGATATGTCCCCAACTAACCCTAGTAAAACTGAAACTGAAATGAAAGACTAAATCTGAAAATATGTCTATTGTCCTCGAAGTATGAGTTCTCACCACTGAAGTTGTTGTATGTGGATCGGGAACCGATCTATGCGTAATCTAGATGCTGAGAACCTGAACCTGAACCTACATCATGAAAAGATGTAGCACAAAGTATGTGTCAGGAAGGTACTGAGCATGCATGATAGGATAAAAGCTGAACAAAACATATAAGCTCAACAAAGCATAACTTAGCAATGACATAATCTGAACATGATGGAAATACTGAGATATACTGAAAAGAACTGAACTGAATGCAATGACCAAGTACATAACACGCTGAGACTGAATAATGAACTATAACTGAAAACATGGTCAAAGGCACTAGAGTCTGACTGTCGGAGCTACTAATAACTGATATAACCACCATGTGAGCTAACTGTGGTGCCCGATGAATACACCCCGCATGAGCTAACCGTGGGCATCAAATTTAGTGATGACGCCACAGTCATGCCTATATACAACTAGCAAGTTATATTGGGTCCTCTCGATGGAGCGTATACATCGGACAACATGTTTAGCTCATGTGATTTATGTCGGTTAATAGTAGCTCCCACAGTCAGACTCCTAGTGCATTTGACCAGGTTTTCAGTATATGCTTTAGTATTCAGTTTAGCATGTCATGTTCATGATTAACACTTGGTCATTGCATTCAGCTTAGCCTTTCAGTTATGTTTCAATATTTATATTCTTGCTGAGATTATGTCATTGCTCAGTTATGCTCTGTTAAGCTCATATATATTTGTTCAACTTAATATCTATATTCTGCATGCTCAGTACATTCCAAGTACTGACGCATACTCTGCGCTACATCCTTTCATGATATAGGTTCAGGTACTCAGCATCTAGATCACGCTTAGATCAATTATCGGTCCGCATTTAGCAGCTTCAGTGGTGAGTCCTCATATTTCGAGGACAATAGACATGCTTTCATTTTAGTCTTTACTTTCAGTTTTTGTTAGAGTTAACTGAGGGCATGTCCTAGTAACTCAACTCAGTTATAGTTTTTCAGGCATAGTAGTAGAATCAACTTGAATTGTTAAGTTTATCTTTCAGTTGTTATTAAACTCTTAGTATGTTTTATACATTCAGACTAGTTGGGGGTTTCCCACTTTTAGTTATCCATTGTTTTATCTTTTGCATAGTACATGTCTTATTCAATTATTCTCAGCTTGCTTGATATATGCCAAACACAGGGTTAGCTTGGGGTCACTCGTGATCCTAGGTCCCGTGTTACGTCAAGGGGGTATCCTCGGAGAGTGACAAACTTGGTATCAGAGCACTAGGTTCAAGAGTCCTATGATTTTTGAAAGCCGCACTAAGTAAAGTCTCTTTTTACTATGGATGTGAATTGCACCACATCTATGAGAGGGAGGCTACAAAGTGTTTTAAGAAAAACTTCACTTTCTTTGTTATTCTTATCGTATGTGGGTATGATCCAACTTCTCTTTTCTAATCTGTCGTTATGCATTTCAGATAATGCCTCCTCATAGAGCTAACGCATGGAATGCTAATGCACGCAATGCTAAAGCAGTTCCTCCAGTACCAAACCATGAGGTTACGAATGCTGAATTTTGGAATGCGATCAAGCTCTTGGCTCAGAGTGTGGCCAATCAGAACAATCAACATGTCTCAACTCCTGCTAACACAAATGGTGGATCAACTGCATCTATGGTTTGAGACTTTGTTCGGATAAATCCGCCCAAGTTTCTAGGGTCGCAAATTGGTGATGACCCATAGAACTTCATTGATGAAGTTAAGAAAATCCTAGAGGTGATGCAAGTAACTGGAAATGACAGGGTTGAGCTGGCATCTTACCAACTCAAGGATGTGGCTCATATCTAGTTCACTTAGTGTAAAGACAATAAGGGTGAGAATACAACTCATGTGACTTGGGATTGTTTTACTCGAGCTTTTCTAGATAAGTTCTTCACAAGGGAATTAAGAGAAACTAATGCACAAGAGTTTATGAACTTGAATCAGGGTTCAATGCCGGTCCAAGAGTACGGATTGAAGTTCACTCACCTCTCCAGGTATGCTCCACACATGATTGTCAATCCAAGGCACAAATGAGTAAGTCCTTATTTAGGGTATCCGATTTGGTGAAGACTGAATGTAGGAATGTTATGGTTCTAGGGGATATGAATATCTCCACACTAATGGCTCATGCTCAGCAGGTTGAGGGAGATAAGCTTACGAAATTGGTTAAGGATAAAAAAAAAGGCCAGAACTGGAAACTATGAATACTCACAACAAAAGTCGGGCGGTGGAAATTGCTCACAGTTTCAGCAGAGGTCTATAGCTCCAACACCTTCATCAGCTAGTGCTCCATCCCCCAAGTTTCGACAAGATAATAAAGGTAGGGCATCAAGCTCTAACTCTCAGGGGAGTGCTTCAGGACTTTCCCAACTTGTCCAAAATGTGGTAAGAACCATTCGGGCGAGTGTCCTACAAGAAGAGCGGGGTGCTTTGGGTGTGGTCAGTCTGGCCATAGGTTGAAGGATTGTACTTCTGCCAGGCAGGGGCAATAAGGTAACAATAATAGGGCTCAGTATACAGCTCGAGCAGCACCACCAGGTCGCCCAACTCATCATGGTTCTTCGTCTGGTACAGGTGGCGGTCAACGCCAAAATAAGTTGTATGCTCTCCAGGCTCGCCAAGACATAAAAGATTCTCCTGATGTGGTCACTGTTACGTTACGAGTTTTTCATTTAGATGTTTATGCATTGTTAGAAACATGGGCTACACTATCTTTTATAACTTTCTATATAGAAGTAAATTTCGGTGTTAGTCTAGAAACTCTCTTAGAACCCTTCTCAGTTTCTACTCCAGTTGGTGACCCAATTATAGCTAGACGGGTACACATAAATTGCCCTGTCACAGTCTCTCAGAAAGTAACCTCAACAGATCTTATAGAGTTAGAAATGGTAGTTTTTTATATCATTCTATGCATGGACTGGTTACATTCATGTTATGCCTCTCTCGATTGTAGAACTACGATAGTTCAGTTTCAGTTTCCAAATGAGCCAGTCTTAAAGTGGAAGGGTAGTAGCTCAGTGCCTATGGGTCGATTCATCTCTTACCTTAAGGCCAGAAAAATGATATCCAATGGGTATACTATCATCTTGCATGGGTTAAGGATTCAAACTCCAAAACCCCAACTCTTGAGTAAGTCCCAGTAGTAAATGAGTTTCCAAAAGTGTTTCCAGAAGATCTTCTCGGAGTTCCTCCCGAAAGGGAAATCGACTTTGGAATAGATCTCCTACCAGACACCCAGCCCATTTCGATTCCTCCTTATAAAATGGCTCTAACCGATCTTAAGGAATCGAAAAAGCAGTTGAAAGACCTTCTAGATAAGGGCTTCATTAGACCTAATATATCTTCATGGGTTGCTCCAGTGTTATTCGTGAAAAACAAAGATGGTTCTCTCAGAATATGCATTGACTATCGATAGTTGAACAAAGTCACAATCAAGAATAAGTATCCCATCCCCAGGATTGATGACTTGTTCGACCAACTTCAGGATGCTAGTTGGTTTTCTAAGATAGACCTCAGATCCGACTATAATCAGCTCAGAGTCAGAGATAATGTCATTCCGAAGATAACTTTCATAACTCGGTATGGTCATTATGAATTTGTAGTTATTTCTTTTGGACTAACTAATGATCCTGCAACTTTCATGGACTTAATGAACATGGTGTTCAAATAGTATTTGGACTTATTCGTCATCATCTTTATTAATGATATTCTCATTTATTCTCGAAGTGAGGAAGAGCATGCGACTCATCTGAGATCTGTTCTGCAACCTCTTAAAGATCGCCAGTTATTTGCTAAGTTCAACAAATGTGAATTATAGTTATAGTCCGTCGCTTTCCTTGGTCATGTGGTATACAACGAAGGGATCTGAGTGGACCTCAGAAAATTGATGCAGTGCAGCACTGGCCCAGACCCACCTCCCCAACATATATTAGAAGTTTCTTGGGTTTGGCCGGGTATTACAAGAGATTTGTTGAAGGAATTTCATCTATAGCTTCCCGATTGACCAAGTTAACTCAGAAGAAGGTCAAATTTCAGTGGTCAGATGAGTGTGAGAAAGGCTTCTCAGATCTGAAGACTGGGTTGACTACAACTCTCATCTTGACTGTACTAGATGGTTCAGATGGTTATGTGATTTATTGTGATGCATCCAGGGTCGGCCTAGGTTATGTGCTGATGCAGCTAGGTAAGGTTATAGCTTACACTTCTAGACAGCTTAAGGTCCATGAGAAGAACTACCCAACTCACGATCTCAAGCTTGTAGCCGTTGTATTTACCCTAAATATTTGGAGACACTACTTTTATAGTGTTCATGTTGATGTATTCACAGATCATAAGAGACTCATGTATGTGTTCACCAAGAAAGAGTTGAATCTTCGTCAGAGGAGGTGGCTTGAATTCCTCAAAGATTATGACATGAATGTGCTTTACCATCCTGGTAAGGCTAATATAGTGGCTGATACTCTCAACAGGCTGTCTATGGGTAGTGTAGCACATGTTGAGGAAGAAAGGAAAGAGTTAGCCAAAGATGTACACTGGCTTGCTAGGTTAGGAGTTTGTCCTACAAACACATCAGATAGTGGGGTGATAGTTCATAATGGATCAGAATCTTCATTGGTAGCGGAGGTTAAGGAAAAATAGGATAGTGATCCTATATTACTTCAGTTGAAAGGTGCATTTCATCAGCAAAAAGTTGAGGTTTTCTCCCAAGAGGGAGATGGTGTGCTTCGTTACCAGGGTCGCTTATGTGTTCCTAATGTGGGTGAGTTGAGGCAGCATATCCTTACAGAACCTCATAACTCTAGGTATTCCAGTCCAGTATTGAGATGGCCCCGTATGAGACACTATATGGGTGTAGATGCAGGTCCTCGATTGGTTGGTTTGAAGTAAGTGAAGCAACATTGATTGGGCCAGATTCGATTCATGAGGCAATGGAGAACGTTCAACTCATGAGAGATAGACTAAAGACATCTCAAAGTCGTTAGAAGTCCTATGCAGATATGAGCAGAAGGGACTTAGAGTTTGAAATCGATGATTGGGTTTTCCTGAAGGTGTCACCTATGAAGGGGGTGATGAGATTTGGCAAGAAAGGGAAGCTCAGTCCTAGATATGTAGGTCTTTACAGAATCCTGAAAAGGGTAGGTAATGTGGCTTATGAGTTAGAGTTTCCATCAGAACTAACAGCGGTTCATTCAGTCTTTCACATTTCATTGCTGAAGAAGTGTGTGGGTGATCCAACATCAATAGTACCATTAGAGAGTGTGGTTGTGAATGATAGTCTCACTTATGAAGAGGTGCCAGTTGAAATTCTTGACCGTCAAGTTCGTAGGCTGAGAAATAAGGAAGTCGCTTCAGTGAGGTCCCGTGGTTCAGTCCCAGACTTAGAGGGTTCAGAATCTAAAGATGACACCTACGACCGTGAACCATGGTCCATTGATTGACTCATAGGCCGTATAATGGTTCCATCGTTGGGGTCCAGAGTTTGATGGTCTCTATAATCCCACCCACGGTTGACCAGTACGGTCCATGATTGGACTTATAGACCTTTAGAGGAAAAATGTTGTTGGGTCAACTTCAAACGGTCATATCTTTTAACACAAAATAAATTAGGTGGCCCATGACCTATCAAATGAAAGATAATTGAATCCTCTTTCCAACGCCACCAAATTTTCTAAAATACAAGCTCAGAGTAAAAAAATATACTCGTTTTAGTGAAGGCCTGTCAGGTAGAGCATGAGCGACGACTCCTAACGACGGTTGGTAGGTAAAAAATGGACGCCAGTCCTGTAGTAGATGGCACTCATCAGTTTTAAGTCAGGGTCATTTTGGTACTTTCCCCTATGCATTAGGCACTTAAACTACGTTATTTGATGCCTAAACTACATCAATTTACTTAGTTTAAGCCTAATAAACTAGTTAGACATACCCAGAACCCTCATTCTCCAAATATCATCCAAACTAGAACGAAAAGAAGAGAAAGAGACGCCAGTTTCCTTCAAGAACAAGCAGCAGTGTTCTTCAAGTTTTAGCCTCGAAATTAAAGGATTTCTCCTTAGATTTTGTCACCAGGTATGTGGGATTTCACTAGTGGACTCCTTTCATACACTAGATCCCTAGAATTCAGTAAGCTACTTGATTCTCTATATCTTATTTAGACCTAGGGTTTCTAAAACCTTGGATATTTACTGTGATTTAGCTGTTATAGTACCCTAAATCAAAATAGCTTTTTTCTTGGAAAGTTTGCTTAATTCCTTGTATAAAACTCAAAACCCTAGTTGTATATATTCTTTTGGTTCACGAATTATACTTGCTAGGTTAGTTAAACAGATAATCATGCTGGGGATTTCGAATGTTACAGTATCAGTATAAAAATTTTGTATTATCAAATTGCATGTCAATATTTAAGCTATTCAGTATTTTTGTTACATTTTAGTCATATACATATTCAGTTGGGAGTAGACTTAGAATTGAGTTGGACTAGGGTTCAGTGTACCCTCATAGTCCTAGAACTACGTGCCCCCGTAGGATTATAATTCCCCTTTGTTGGGCATCAGATTTAGTGATCACGCCAAAGTCATGTCTTTATCCCCCTGGCAAGGTATATTGGGTCCTCTCGATGGGACGTATACATCGGACTCCATGTTTACCTCACGTGGTTTATGCCGGTTAATAGTAGCTCCCACAATCATACTCCTAGTGCATTTGACCAGGTTTTCAGTATATACTTCAGTATTCAATTTAGCATATCATTTTCATGATAAGCACTTGGTCATTACATTCAACTTAGCTTTTCAGTTATGTTTCAGTATTTATATTCTTGCTCAGATTATGTCATTGCACAGTTATGCTTTGTTCAACTCATATATATGTAACGCCTCGGTATTTGATAGAACTAGAATTAGAAAGAACTATTTTGAAAAAGTAAAAATTTGAAATTTGGCAAGTTATGCTAAGTATGAGTTTTGGGTCAACTTCAAACGACCATAACTTTCAGTACAAGATAAGTTAGGTGGCCCATAGATATCAAATTAAAAGTCTTGGAATCCTCTTTCCAACGCCACCGAGTTTGCTAATTTTCAAGGTCGTATGAGGGAGATATCCCCATTTGAAGTCGGGCTGTCCAATTAAGGAAAGTTACCCGAATTTAAAAGGGGTATTTTGGTCTTTTCCTTACCCTTTCAGATTTAATCAAATTTTGGTAATTCTTAGGGGTATAAACTGATTTGGTTCAGTTTTACAAATCCTAAAATATGCTAGGGCTTTGAGATAAGTAGGAGAAAAAGGAGAAAAAGGAGAAAAGTCAAGCGTTCGTCAAGTTCTTGAGGATTTCACCAAGGGTTTGATACCTAAAGAGGTATGCGAGTTCACATAGTGTTGGGTTCATTCACCCACATGCCAATCATGATTATTTCAGTGTAATTTCATTCTTTAAAGTAAAGGATTTGAGTTCTTGATAAGTTTCATTGAAGTTTCTTCATAATCTTGATTGTTGAGGTTTTGATGAGTTCTTAAGATAATCGTGTGGAGTTTTAAGGTTGTTTTTTAGTAGATTTTTGTATATTATTGTTGGGTATTCGAATCTAAGTGATTGGGGAAGAAACCATTCGATTCTAGGTGAATTGGGATTAGAAAATGAATAAGGAAATTCGTCGGGTTTTCTGGGCAGGGGGCTGGCGCACCGCGCCACTCAGTGCGCCAGAGAATGAGTTATGTAGTTTGACCCTTGGGGCGCCGCGCCACTTAGTGCGCCCCAACTTTCTTTCTGTAGTTCAGGTTCTGGCTCCCTGCGCCACTCAGTATGCCAGGGTCGCCAGGTCTTCTACCATTTCCCACTTCTTTCCGTTTGAGTTTCCTCGAATCGTACTTATGTTTTCTAGTTCATTTCAACACTCTAAGGTACGTCTAAGCATCGAAAGATCATCCATAACATGATATCATAACCCTTGAATCCATAATTCAAATTCAAGGTAGAGTTAAGAGTCAATTCTAGAGAGTTCTTCGAGTCTTTTCAAAAAGTCTTTTACAATTGCTATAAACTCATTTTAAGACTTAAGCATTAAGTTTGAGGAAGAGTAGAGCCGAGTTCATTTTCTTTAAAATGTTATATGGGAACTAAGTATTCCTAAGAGTAAATGTTTTCACATTTAAGATGAGAGGAAACACCGATTTCTAAAAGAGCTTTCATGAGCAATTTTTAGTACCATCTCTTTTAAGAGAATGAATTTTGAGTAATAATATCAAACCACATAAAGAGTTATGTTTTTAAACATATGATCTAGTTACATTTTGGGAGTATTATTGAGCACCGATATGGGGACAAGTTCAGATAACTAAAGTTTTCATAAACCATGTAGCCAACGTGGGTAGAAAGGGTCATACTTTTTAGATGATTCCTTAATGATTTTTAGCATAGACTAGTGGATCCACTTAGTTGAGGAGTTATATACCCCAGCAAAGTATAGGACAGTTCTGGCAGTGTGGGCGAGACGATGTATCATCACATAGCTCATAGTGATGGTTGTTGGTTCAGAGAATCTCCCACAGAGTTACTTGTATTTTCATATACAAAACTAAGTTATTATTGTGTCTTTCAATACACTGAGTTGTTATCTACATGTTTTAAAGCTTTTCTTTACATTGCATCTTTATTTATGCTTTTGTTGAGATGAGTTAAGTTGAGACGAGGTAAGTGTTTCTTTCAGTTCCAGTTCAAGCTTATGTTTTATTTAGATTTCCCCTCACATGCTCGTGCATTCCATGTACTGATGCCATTTGGCATACATCTTTTATGATGCAGAACCAGGATCAACATCCAGTGCTTCGTTGATTCAGTTGAGATTCAGAGTTGTTGGTGAGCCTCCTTGCTTCCGAAGGGTCCCTTGTTTACTTTCAGTCACTTCATTTGTTAGTAGGATGTCGTGGGTCTTTATCCGACGTTCATCTCAGTTAGTAGAGGCTTCATAGATAGATAGACATAGTTCATGAGTCTTGTTCATTTCAGTTATTGTTCTCTTAGTAGAGGCTTCATAGATAGATAGACATAGTTCATGAGTCTTGTTCATTTCAGTTATTGTTCTCTGAGACTTGAGTTGCCATTTTTGCTATTGAATTCTTCTTTAAATATTCTGAGTTAGTTATTTTGAGTTAAAAGCTTTACATTTTGGGTTATCTTATGTTGAGTAAGTCTTCCGCTGAGAGTTAAGCCAGGCCAAGGGTTCGCTTGGGGCCAGCAATGGTTCTAGAGTGCCAAACCTGCCTAGGGTGAAGGCTCAGGGTTGACAATATATTTGTTCAGCTTAATATTTATATCATGCATGCTCAGTACATTCCAAGTACTGACACATACTCTGTGCTACATCCTTTTATCATGTAGGTTCAAGTACTCAGTATCCAGATCATGCTTAGATCAATTATCGATCCGCATTCAGCAGCTTCAGTGGTGAGTCCTCATTTTTCGAGGACAATAGACATGCTTTCAGTTTAGTCTTTACTTTCAGTTTTTAGTTTTTGTTATACTTAGTTGGGGGGGATATCTAGCTACTCAACTCAGTTAGAGGCTTTTCAAACATTGTAGTAGAATCAACTTGAATTGTTAAGTTTATATTTTAGTTGTTATTAAACTCTTATTATGTTTTATACATTCAGACTAGTTGGGGGTTTCCCACTTTTAGTTATCCATTGTTTTAGCTTCCGCATAGTACATGTCTTATTTAGTTATTCGCAGTATGCTTGATATATGCCAGGTACAGGGTTAGCTTGGGGTCACTCGTGATCCTAGGTCCCGTGTTACGTCAAGGGGGTAGCCTCGGGGCGTGACACATGGTGTCATATATCACACTAATTTGATGCATTATATCAATCAACAAAATTAGGACATACACCATCAATTTTTTCCCTTGATTTGACCCAAATGTGCATAGTAGTGAAATATAATGCATTATATGATATTTTAAATCATATTTCTAGTCCAACAACTCATTTACAGTCTATTTAAAGTGGACTTTGAATGAGTTACAAATTAATCCATCTTCTATAGTTTAAAGAACTTTGCTTAATCTACTTTCATACTCAACTATTGATATTTTTCATTCTCTTTTTAAAAAAATATTGAATGCTCAAACCGCTAGGGTTATGTTGTTATGAGACAGTGAGATCGTTCATAAGGGTAATATTGTCCATTATAATTATCCACCGGTGTTCAATATTAAGTTTTCAATTATTTTATACCACTCAATACCAGCTTCTATGATTTATAAAAGAATGAAAGTTAGTAAAAGAGATTTTAAACTATCTTTAGTAGAAAGATATTCGGTATCTTTTTCATCACAATATTTGTGTGACCTTCTCAATTTCATTAATTAAAATCTTATGAATCCTCCTCTGTCCCAGAACCATGAAACTTAGAAGTGTTCATTCGAGTGAAATCTCAAACCCTAGTCGTGTCTTATTCCCATTCGGGTTAACCTGAGAAACAATTTACTAATATACCTGATGGTCATGGCTTGAGCTAGCACGTAGAAAACAACCCTGAACTTAGCATGAGAGACTTATTCATTCAAAGGATCAACTGAAATGAAAGGTACTTGTTGGTTTCCATTCCCATTTCTATTTCTCCTTCTATAAGCTCTTTAGGAGGCATGGTTCTAAAAATGCGTAGAGCACGAGTTAAAAGGAGATTAAGTAGAGTTCAGACTTTATCACACGATATGAAACATGAAAGAAGGGAAACTTTTCGAAAATATACTATAGCCTCTCATTCATAAATATAGTGTGTTTCACACTCATGAACGACTTTACTTAACTCGGATTTTAGACACCCTAGAATACTTTAAATCTAATGCTTTGATATCAAGTTTATTAAGACCAAATACTATCCCTAGTCGTAACATGGTGCTTAGTGACTCAAGTGAACCTAAGCTAACTCATGTTCTATCATGATACTAAGATTAATGTATAATCTAATATATATCTATGCGAAAGCTAAGCAGACCAGTATAAGTAATCCAAAATTTAAATAGATAAATGGAATATCTAAACAAAGTAGAAAGATGAAATTGTATATCACTGTTTGAAACCCTATACTAAGATGAGTTGTTGGGATAAGCTCCCACTGTTTGAAAACTAAAAGAGTAAATAAATGAAATAAACATAGGGGTTATCCTCGGAAGATGAGGAATCACAAATATTGGTGCTGATCTTATTAGTAATCAACCGTGAGCTAGATATTGAGTGTCTCAACATATATTATAAAATAATATAGTATAATAAGGTATGTTTTTAATACTTTGAATATATTGAGTGTGTGATATATGCACTATAATCTAATATAGTTAATATGAGCAATCTGAGAACATGCAATTGATAATTACTAAATAGAAATAAACTAAATACCAGTCCATGTAATAATTTGAGACTAGACTGTGGGAGATACGGATAATCGACATACTATGTATAACTTAAACATAGTTCAACTTGTATCCCAGCTGGAAGGATGCTCTGTACCTTGTCAAGGGTAGGTTCACTGATGGTGTGGATCCACTATGTTGATGTTCAAAAGGACTAATGTGTACGGGTGTGCAAAAACTGAACCGACCTATAAATATAACCAAAAAGAGTGTTATTGATTTATTACTATTGGGTTATTGGGTAAATGGTTTCTTAATGATTTTATTAAAAAAAATTATCGGGTTATCGGTTCAGTATTGGTTTTCAATATTGGGTTATTGGGTAAAAAGATAACCCATTAAGAGTTAAGACTATAGTAATTTAATACTTTTACATATACATACATATTAATAAACATTAATATCAATAACTTAATAGTTATGTCTTTGTCATTTAGCCATCAATTCATACATCACTGTGACTTTGAATTCACAACTTTACATTATACAAATCGTCAAAACCTAAAGTAAGAATAATATTTCTCTTTATTTCTCTTTGTGTTACATATGTATAGTTCTTTTCATGTTTGTTATTATTATTTCTATTTTATTAGCTTTTGTAAAGTTACATTATTGTCTTATCGTGTCAAATTTATTAGAGAAGTCATATATTTATTTTATAAGCATATTCTTATTGGTTAAACCAAAAATTGAACTATTAAGGACCAAAACCGATAAACTGAAAATCGATAAAAAATCATCTTATTGGTTCGTTATTGGTTTAGCGTATTTAAAAACCGAAAAATGATAAACCGAGCTGATAATTCATAAAACCGAACTGAATTGACCGATGCACACCCCTACTAACGTGTCAGGACTATATTGATGGGTATCCCTTATAACCTATGGTGCCATGTAATTTTGAGGCATAGAGATTGCTACTAAAAATCTCAGCCTAAACTGACGAGTGAACCTTCATCTCTACATCCGCTCAATGCTAAGTAATACTCTCAACTGAATTATACTGATAAATTAAATAATACTAATAATATTGGATAGTTCAATAATACTAAAATCTAATACTGAAGTAAAATACACTTCATCTAAAATCATCTTATACATGTGGAGCTGAAGACTAAAGGTACAACTGATCATGATAAATTTTATCATCATATATAAAGCATGCAATTTAACAAACATATGATCAAAGATATAATTTTTCCTATTATGAGGGCTCATGAAAATATCTGTATAAATATATTTAATTTTAAGTAAAATTATGTATTCATGGACTATTCACGAAGAAAAATTGAAATATGATGTAATTCATGCTTTTCATTGGAACCCTAAAATATGTAGGATTAAGTAACTAAATAATAAGATTTTATTTGGGATTCAATGAGTGAAAGGATATCCATTGATAAAATATCACATATTTTGAAAGAAAACATTTGATGGGTCATTGAATTGAAGCAGGCAGATGAAGAAATCAGTTTCTTGCTCAGGAGAACTTTGAGTGTAACTGGTCTTATTTCCAGAGCATTAGTTGTATGTGTCGAGGTTTGGTCCATTGAATTCCCTTGGAAGTTGGAAAACACAAAAATATCCATGGAAGTAACTTTGAAATTTACTAAAAAGGTACGACTCATGAGTCACTGTACGGGTTGTACCTCGATACCACTAGTCTTCGTTGCTTAGGAAAAGTTTGGGATCCTCTAATCTTTTCCACGGGTCGTCGTACGAGCAGTATCTCTAAGGTACTAGTCATACTTTAACTCGTGGAACCTAGAAGAATATTAGGGGGTCACTTATCTATTCTCACGAATCAAAGTATGGACCATACCTCATGTGTACGAACCATACTTTCACTCAGAATTTGGGACTAACTTGGAAGGCCTCAAGACTTTTCCATGAGTCTTAGTACAGACTATACTCTAGAGGTACGACCCATACTATCAGTCATGGTCCCTGGGTGAGATCATGTACTCGTAGATCCTTACCATGGTTTATTGTACGAGCACAACACGTTCAATATGAGTAGTAAGTGACCCGTGGTACCTAGGTTTGAGGTTTCAGGTTTATTTTCCATGCCAATAGCTGGGTATTCATTGGTTCAAAATCTAAGGTATTATAGTTCAAGAACAAATGTGAATTTTAATAGTGAATGATGTAACAACCATCATTGTTATTTTGTGATTTTTGCTCTTTTCCCCCCATGTTATCCTCTCTATAGCCTCTATTAGTTGTCTATGATGTCTGAAGTGGTCAGATGTGTTGTTCGAGAGTTCTTAAGTTATGGAGGTTTGAAACTTAGAAGGGTTGACTAAATTCAACATTTGGAATTAACAAGGACGATTTCAAGTTGTACCTTCACTAGATTTGGAGGGTGATTTGTGGCTTAGTTGGATGGTCTGCAAGGGTCTTAAGGCACTCAAGAGTAATTTGGG
The DNA here is from genome assembly GCA_029582685.1 of Solanum piurae. Classification (NCBI taxonomy): domain Eukaryota; kingdom Viridiplantae; phylum Streptophyta; class Magnoliopsida; order Solanales; family Solanaceae; genus Solanum; species Solanum piurae. The sequence continues at coordinate 45,812 of JAJOOO010006432.1, forward strand.
TGCTTGATTGAAATTCTAGTATTTTTAAAGGTTAGAGTTGACCACAATCAACATTTGGTCAAGACAATCTCAAAATGATAATTTGATGATTTCAACAGGTCTGCAATGTATTTAATAATTAATTTGCAATATTGGTTTGTGCCTTGGGTACTGATGAATTGTGGGTTTTAAATTAAGTTTTAAATACAAATTATTTTTCTCCTATTTGGTGTGAGCATAATCACATTTAATGATATTTGATGTTAGCGTATTAAAAATGAAGGGTGATGAGTGGTTAGCACTTTAGCAAGCATGTGATCGCGCTAAAAAATAGGCAAACACACATTAGTCTAAATCATATTAGTTGTGTGCTATTTGTGCTGGGGTTTTTCACACACCGTACAATCTCTTTATGGACCCACAATCGCGCTAAGTGCCAATAGTGAATCATAAATAATTCATGAATTTTTCACTTTTCCACTATTTTGGAGTTCTAAAGATCAAATTGAGGTGATTCTTGTGCATTTTCATCTTTTATTTGAAAGGTAATAAATTTGTGATCATAATTTTGTCTAAGTCTTCACTATTTTATCTTGTATTTTTAGATTTAATCAGTATTTTAAAAATTTGGAATTGAGAGTTTTTGTAACACCTTGGAAAATTTTTGAGCTTAGACTCGAACCATCCTTCGTAGTGAGTAAGTTTTTACCAAGGAATTTAAATTTTTCCTAAGTGTTAAGGTAACTAGATGTAGCACCTTGAGTTCCAAAAAGAACTAAAGAGAATTCATTCAAGTCATTCCTAAGTTCGTCTAAGTTTTGGGTCAACTTCAAACGACCATAACTTTATTACATGATGAGTTAGGTGGCCCATAAGATATCAAATGAAAGGTCTTTGAATTATCTTTCCAACGCCACCGATTTTTCTAAGTTTCAAGGTTGGATGAGTGAGATACGCCCTTTTGAAGTCAAGTTGTCCAATTAAGGAAAGTTACCTGAAAATAGTGAGGGGTATTTTGGTCTTTTCCTTATCCAATCAGATTTAATTCATTTTTAATAAGGTTTTAGGGGTCTAATCTGATTAGGTTCAGTTTTACAATCCTAATATACGCCTAGGGTTTTAGTTGAGAGTTCAAGAAGAGAAAAGAAGAGAAAAGAGGAGAGGATCAAAGAGTTCATCGAGGTTCTTGAGAGTTGTTGCGGATTTTCGCCATGTGTTTGATCCCTAAGATGTATGTAAGTTTCCATAGTTTTGGGTTCGTTCACCCAAAAGCCAAACATGATTTTCATATTCAAATTCGTCCATAAAGATTGAAAGATTTAAGTTCTTGATAAGTGTTCTTGAAGTTTCATTCTAAATCTTGTTTTGTTGGGGTTTTAATGAATTCTTGAGATGAAAGTGAGTTTTTTTAGGGCTGTATTAAATATATTAGAGTGTACTTATGTTGAGTAATTGAATCCAAGTTATTGGGGAATAAATCGTTCGATTCTAGGCGAGTTAGGGTGAGAAATCGAGCAAAGAAAGTCGTCGGGGTTTTCTGGGTTGGCGCCTGGGGAAATACGCCAGCCAGTGCGCCCCAACCATAACTCTGTAGGTAAAGGGATGGCTCCCTGCACCACTCAGTGTGCCAGGTTCGCCTGCCCCCACCTCTTCTCCATCGTTTTGGCCATCTAAGTTCTTTAAAAGGGTACCTTTAAGCCCTATCGATTCTAAACACTCTAAACTACTTCTAAACACCTAGAATTCAATCCTAACATTAATCATAACCTTGAATTCATAATTCAAATTCAAGGTAGAGTTAAGAGTTGAGTTTTGAGAGTTCTTCCAAATATTTTGATAAAGTCCCTTTGAGTCTTTTTGAGGAGTCTTATACAATTTCCAATAACTTGTTTCAAGACTCTAGCAAGTGAGTATGAGAATGTATTCATGAGTCTACTTTATCATCACGAGATCCTTCATATCATGAACCATAACTCTTGAATTCATAATTCAAATTCAAGGAAGTCTTTGAGTTCAATTGTGAATCCTTTGAGATCAACTATCGATTTGAACTATGTTTTGAGAAAGTAAGCATGAGAATGGGAAGAGTTGTATACATGATTTCCATATTGTTATGTAGAACCTTGAGTCGAGTCATTCATGCTCATAATTCTGCATGAACTCCATAAGTTGAGATCCTCGAGGGGAGTAGCATCTTCGAGTTCTAAGTCTTTGAGCATTGAGTTACTAATCCTTATGAGATTATATTCCTAATTATGGAACTAATACATTTTACCCATAAAGTCCTTGAGTTGAGTAGTTTATGCCCATAATTCCACATGAACCCTATAAGTCGAGTAGTCTGGAGATGAGAAGTATCTTTGAGTCCTTGAGTTGAGTAGTTCATACCCATAATTCCGCATGAACCCTATAGGTCGAGTAGTCTGGAGATGAGAAGTATCTTTGAGTCCTTGAGTTGAGTAGTTCATACCCATAATTCCGCATGAACCCTATAAGTCGCGTAGTATGGAGATGAGAAGTATATTTGAGTCCTTGAGTTGAGTAGTTCATGCCCATAATTCCACATGAACCTCTGAGTCAAGTATTCTTGGAACTAGTATTACCATTGAAGTTCTTGAGTTCTGAGTTATTAAGTCTCGAGTATTAATTTCTATGTATGGTTATTGAAGACATTGAATTGAGTCGTTCACATCCATAATTCGGCATGAACTTTATTTTGTGAAGTCTTTTACAAATTTTTTTAAACTTGTTTAAAGACTTGAGCACTTGAGTTGAGAAAGCTTAGAGTTGAGTTCATTTTCTTTAGAATGATATATGGGAACTAAGTATTCCCAAGAGTAAATTTTTTCACATTTAAAAGAGGAGGAAACTGAGATTTCCAAAAGAGTTTTGAGCAGTTTGAGTAACATCTCTTTTAAGAGAAATTTTTTGAGTAATAATCTCAAACCACAGAAAGAGTTATGTATTTAAACATATGATCTGAGTATATTTTATGGAGTAGTATTGAGCACCGATATGGGGACAAGTTTAGATAACTCAAGTCTGCATAAACCATGTAGCCAACGTGAGTAGAAAGTGTCATACGTTTTAGATGATTCCTTAATGGTTTATAGCATAGACTATTGAATCCACTTAGTTGAGAGGTTCTATACCCCGACAAAGTATAGGGCATTTCTGGCAACGTGGGCGAGACGTTGTATCATCACATAGCTCATAGTGATGGTTGTCGATTAGAGAATCTCCCACAGAGTTATATTATATTTTATATACAAATTGAGTTGTTATTGTATTCTTCAATACATTGAGTTGCTATCTACTATTTTAAAAGCTTTTCCATATATTGCATCTTTTATTGTTGTTTTATCTTGAGTTGAGTATCCAGAATTGAGTATTGAGAGTTGAGTATCTTGAGTTGAGTACCTTTGAGTTGAGTATCATACCTTTTAGTTGAGTATCATATCTTTGAGTTGAGTATCTTATTCTTGAGTTGAGTTTAGTTGAGTGAGTTGAGAAGAGGTAAGTATGTTTCCTTTTTATCAAGTTCAAGCTTATGTTATGCTTTAGAATTCCCCTTACATGCTCGTATATTCCATGTACTGAGCTATTTGGTCTGCATCATTTCATGATGCAGATACAGGTATTCAGGATCATCAACAAGCGCTTCGTTGATACCACATGCAGTTTGAGTTAGCTATGGTGAACCTCCTTGCTTCCGGAGGGTTCCACTTGTGCTTTCAGTTATATCAATTGTTAGAGGCTTCATAGATAGACAGTAGAGTTTCAGAAGTATGTTAATGTATTTTGTTAAATAGTTTAAAGACTTAAGTTGCCTATTTATGGCGAGTTGAATATATTATTTTTATTCAGAGTTATTCATCTGAGTTAAAGCTTTGTATTTGAGTTTCATGAATTTTATTCAGTTTTTAAGCTTTTGTATGCTTAAGTTAGCCTTCCTCTTGTAGTCAGCCAGGATGAGGGTTCTCTTGGGGACCAACAATTGTTCTTGGGTGCCGTCCACGTCCAAGGTGTAGGCTCGGGTCGTGACAGTTTTTTTCCTAAACTTCTAAAATCAATTTTAAATGATTTGAGGGTTAATTTGAACCTCATTTTTGATGAAAAATCATATTTGAATTTCTTGTCTCATGAGTAATTGGTTTCAAATAAAAATTCTAGTCTTAATTTCATGTCAGGATTGACTTTTGGACTTGATTTTTACCTAGGCTTTTATATTGTGATATGAGTATTAATATACTTGTGTTTACTTGTAGGTCATGTTTTTAATATATTGGGAGAATTTCAAGACTTTATGCAAGGTAAAGATGAATGTGTGAGGGCTCATGATGCATTTGGTCTGCCTTCGAGGTAGGTTATATCTTACTTTTTTTAAACTTAACTTGGATAGTAATTTATTGTGCAAAACATGTTATCAGTTGGAAATCTGATGGGTTTATAGTATTTGGTGAATTACATTGTGAAAATTCGAGATTAAAATTTAGTTGATAATTGACTTATTACTTGAAATTTGTATTGTTGTTTGGAAATTTCAGATTGAAATTTAGCTATAAATGAGTTATGACTTGAAACTTGTATTGTCATTGAGTTGTACCAAATTTCATGCATCTAATCATTAATGGGTGATTCTTATCATAAAATTTGACTTGCCTAGAAGAATTAGCTTTGAACTTATCATGTTGCATCAACACACATCCAAGACCAACTCTAGAAGAATCACAATATACCACAAAACCATGTGAACCCTCTCGTTGAGTCAAAATTGGATTTGATGTAATTCGAGTCTTTAAATTTTGGAGATTCTTCTCACAAGCTTCGAACCACTGAAATTTTATCTGTTCTGAGCCAGTCTAGAAAAAGGAGAAGCAATAGAGGAAAATACTTCAACAAACCATCTGTAGTAACCGGCTAAATCCAAGAAACTCTTAATATCTAAAGGAAAAAAAGTTCTATGTCAGTTCTTAATTGCTTAAGTCTTTTGAGGATCGACCTGAATACCCTCTCGGGAGACTATGTGACCCAAAAATACTACTTATTTCAACCAAAATTCATACTTGCTGAACTTAGCAAACAACTAACGGCCCTTAAGAATCTGCAAGACAATCCTTAAATTGTAACACCCCATATTTTAGTAGGCCAACTAGGGCTAAGTATGAGGGTAACAAGCCAAGACAAGGGGCAAGAGCCAAGAAAAAGGGGAAAGGGTCAAGGCTGCCCAAATATTGCCAAGGCACTGCCCGCCTCCACAACAGCCTTGATGGCTCGTGGTGGCCACCATTCCCCATAGTACCACCTGTGGTGGTGAGGCAGTATCTCACCAAGGCTGCCTTAAGTTGGGCTCACCTTCACGAGCCACTTCACGGCTAGTGGTGAAGACTAAGGCTCGTGGGAAGGCTCGTGGTGATGCCTTCAACTCATGGAGGCCAAGCCAAGGTGGCCTAGCCACTAGTCCAAGGACCACAAGCAGGACCACGACCAGTGGTGAGGACCACGGCTCGTGGTGCCTGTCATGAGACCTGGGCACTAGGCTTCCAAGTGAGGGCCATTTTGAGAAATTCCAATTTAAGTTAGAATTAAGTGATGTCGTTTTGCCTAAGATTCGTACACCTATATAAGTGATTTTAACCCTTTAAACTCACCATTCAAGACATTATTTCCAAAACCCCAAAAGAATCCCCAAGTTCATCCTCTCAAATATTACTCTCTCTAGAACTTGAAGAAGGAGAAAGAGTTTGAAGCTAGGATCAAGTTCAAGCCTCCAATCCTCAAGCTTTTGCAGGCTTTGTGATCAAGGTATGATAGCGTTTCATCCATGGACTCCTTTCATCCATGGAGTTCCTTAGATTTCCCCAATTGTGAAGAAATCCCCAATTTGAGTTGGGGTTTTTCCAATGTTATGGGTATTGATGAATGTTGATCCAATTGAGTGGATAATGATGGTTTATGATTGAATTGATAGTAAATCATGTTTTTAAGGTAAAATTTCATGTACCCATGTCTAACTCATGTATAGAAAGATGAAATTAATGTAAATGGGTTTTGTGCCATGAAAGGGGAAATTGAGGATTTAGAGATAATCTTCTAGGATTGATGAAATACATTGTAGATTCCTTGAGAGTTAAGCATATCAACATGAATTGATTGAGTGATTGAGATTAGGGCTATATGATGAATTATGACTAGAATTGCTTAAGAGTAAAGCATATATGAGAGATTATGATTAGAATTGTCTTTAGAGATAAGCATAGATGATTATTTTACTATGTATTGCTTTGAGAGTAAAGCATGAGTGATGAATGATGATTTGTAATTTTTTTAGAGTAAGGCTTACATGATGAACTATGACTAATAGAGCTTTGAGAGTAAAGCTTATATGATTAATGTTTTTTAGTAGATAAAATTATTGTGGAAGGACTTTACCCACATGATCTATATTATGAATGTATGAATGCATGAATGTGAAAGGTATTCTCACATAGAATGATTATAGGTTGAAAGATTTTCTCACCTAAAATGAATCAAAGCATGTTTGACTATGATAGCTTGAAGTTGTGATATGAGATCACTTCATGAATAGCTTGACTTGGTAAGATAAGACCATACATGGTAGCACGAGTTGTAGATCCCATGGATAGCCTTGGATTGAGAAATTATACCCTTAGAAAGGTTAGCTTGAACTAGCATAATAGAATGCTTGCATGATAGCATGACTTGGTGAGGTCAAACCATTTCATTGGTAGCTTGGATTGAGCAATAGTACCCTTTCCTGAGTAGCTTGGACTTGCATGAGAGTATGCTTTCTATGATAGCTTGGTCTAGCATAATAAGGTGATTTTCCTTGATAGCCTTGAATTGGTAAATTGTAACTATTCATGTGTGATGAGGTTGCTTCCGATTGCACACACAAGTGTACGTGGTTGCGCAAGTAATATAGTGGCCCTAAAAGAGCCAGATTATTGAACCCAATGGACTTGTCAATTAACTATTTACTAAATTATACTAATTTTAATTATTTATTCAAGGGAGGATTTCAAAAGATTAATATATATTAACTAAAGTAAAAATAAATATAAAATAACTAAAAATCAATTAACTAAGAAAAGATAGATAGTTACACAATTAATGAATGAATCGATCTAGGATTATGATTTAACTAACAATCATGTTTAACATCAATTTCATCAACTTATTTGATTATATAGTTATTGATTCACGGGGTTGATAATATAGTCATGATCTCATGACCTCTAACCGTCTACCACAATAGACAACCTAACTACATCATTGGGAGGGGATAGACTGAACCAACTATGGAGCATTATGTTGTCTTCCCATATTTGAGATTTTGAGCCTAGCAAGGCACCTAGGTATATCCCTGTTCTAGACACAAATCAATTCAAGTGATATGCAAGAAAAGATCATGCTCCTTATATTCCACGTTCTATCCCTCTATTCGTCTCCTGAGTTCAAAAGAAGATAATAAATTTATTCTAATGGTGGCCAAGCATCAAAATAGTAATCACAAGAATATAAGAACAACTAATATGATAAACAATTATGTCGAATCAAAAATCACTAAACAATCATTTTGTAAGTAAATATAATCCAAGAATGAGAAGTTTAACTCCATATATACATAGAACAATTACAACGAATCATTCAAATAAAAGATGTAAAATAAATAAAAGAGAATAAAATATGAAATCCTAAATCAAAAGTTATTTTCTACATTGTATCCCCCTCCTTTTAATAATTATTGTTATGTACTATTTATAGATATAGGAAATCCTGAATAAAATAATTGAGTCCAAATCAAATTAGGAACCCAAGACCAAATGGAATTGGATTTCGTTTGAAACACTGCTTTGTCCGCCGCCTTCAATTAGAAGTTCCTTCAAATGTTGACACATGGCAACATGTATGTTTTCAATTCAATTTCTGATTCTTTGCAACTTTTATAAAATATATATTATTATATTAAATTTAATTTATTAAGTTGCCTGCTTGATTTTCTTATTCAACCTTTCATATTTAAATATTTTTAGCTCCAAACTTCTTCATTTTTCCACCTATTTAATCCTACAAATCAAATATACTATATAGTACAATCCATAAAATTCAGGCTAAAAAAGGACAGATATAAATACTAATATGACGCAAATAATGATTAAAAATATGTATTTTGACCTCACATCAGATGACTTATCTTGGATTAGTAAAGAAGTACTCTTCCATGAATTGTAGAGATAGCTAAAGAGGGATTAGCCCCAAATCAAGGTAGCATGTTTATGATGAATCAAGGTTACTTCAATTAAGTATCGTAAGTATGTTTTAATATGAGATTTGCTTGTATAATGCATGATTAGCTTGTTGCTAGAGTTTCCCTCCTTGATTTGTATGACTAGAGGTGTTTTCCCCTTGTCTATGAAAGATAAGCTAAAGATGAGAATGAAAGGATATGAGCTTAAAGGATGGCCCAAGGTGGTCTACTTTGATGAGTAAGATTAATGAAAGATTAACCATTCTTGGTTAAGTATGCTTGGAGGTTACTTATGAAGTATTATTTTATGTCATGATGATTTAAGTGTATTGATTGTGCTTATGACTTATGTTGTCATCTCTTATGATTATGGTATATGTCTTATGTTGACTAATGCATATTTTGATGATTTATGCTAGCTATCATATTTAGTACATTTTTGTACTAATGCATACTCTTGCCTACATTCTTATCAAATGTAGGGTCTGACGATATTGACTTTCATCCCCGTGGCTAGGATCTTAGTAGAAGCAAGGATTGAAGATTTAGTGAGTCCTCATAGCATTCGAGGAGATAGCCACCATGTTCTCATGTCTTTCATTTTATGCTTAGAACTATTGTATGGGTTGCGTCCCAAAGATATTCATATTTTAGATGGTTTGAGACAAGTGTATAAGACTTCCGCTTCGTTTTATAAAAGACTTTGATGTTATGGAAAGTGTTTTAATTTCTGCTCATTTCTATTATTTTATGTTATGATATGCTAAGGGGCTTGTATGAGGCCTCTCGGGGTCTTGTACACCTTGTTACATCTAGGGGGTACCCCTGGGTCGTGAAATAAATGGCATGCATGCCCATCCTTATTCTGAGAATAAATAAGGATGTCATCTATGAAAACTATGACGAAAATATCTAAATATTGTTTGAACACACTGTTCATCCAATCTATAAAATATGCAGGAGAATTCGTTAGACCAAAAGATATAACCATAAATTCATAGTGACCATATTGAATCCTGAAGGTTATCTTCGGAATGTCACATTCTCTGAATTGGAGTTAATGATAACCTGATTTGGGGTATATCTTTGAGAAGAAACTAGAACCCTGAATCTGGATAAACAAGTCATCAATCTTGGGGATGGGATACTTATTATTGATTGTGACTTTGCTCAGTTGGCAATAATCGATGCACATTAATTCTGTAAGAACCATTTTTCTTACGCATGAATAGAATTGGAGAACCTATTGGAGAAATGTTAGGTTTGATGAAGCATTTATCCAGAAGGTCCTTTAACTGATCTTCCAACTCCTTAAACTCGAGTGGAACCATTTTATAAAGAGGAATAGAAATAAGTTGGGTATCTGGAAGAAGGTCTATCCCAAAGTCAATTTCTCTTTCGGCAGGGACTCCGAGAAGATCTTTGGGAAACACTTCTAGAAATTCATTTACTAAAGGGACCAACAAAAGGGCTAAGGTTTTAGAACTTGAATCCTTTATCCTTAATCCGTACTAGATGGTAGTTACAAACCTTAGAGATAATCTTTCTAACTTAAGGTACGAGACAAACAGACCTATAGGCGTCGAAGTACTATAGTTTCATTCAATAACTAGTTCATTCAGAAATTGATTTTTTTTACTCAGGTTCTACAATCAACTGAAGCATAACAAGCGTGTAACCAATCCATGCCAAGAATGATATCAAAATCAAGCATGTATAACTCCATTAGATCGACTGAGGTGAATATTTAAATAACTGAATATCAAAATCAAGCATGTCTAAAACTGTTTCACCGACAAGAGTAGAGACTGAGAAGGAAACTGATAGTTTTTTAGACTGGAATCAAAATATAATGAAATAAAAGGAATCACGAAGGAAAGTGTAGCTCCTGGATCTAACAATACATAAACATCAAATTGAAAGACACGCAATATATTAGTGACTACATCAGGGAAATTCTCCTGATCTTAGCGAGTCTAAAGAGCATAGAATCTACTTTAGCGTTATCTATCATATGCATTGGATGAGGTACCCTGCCGATAATGATGACATACTAGAGCTTCTGAAGTATTAGACTGAGTCTACGGACAAACATCCTTACCCTTATTTGTTGCCACTCTGTAATTCCTCAATCTGTGATCGGTCTTACCACATCCAAAACAGCCATCACTACCTACCATGCACTCCTAGGGTCATTCTCACCACATTTCTGCCAAGTTAGGAAGTTTGATCACTAGAGACACCGCCATGGGACTTTAAGACTGGTGGTCTATCTCTGTTATCCTGCCTGAACTTAGGCACTGGAAAAGGATGGGTCTGGTCCTCAATATTTTGGACAAAATTGAGAGTGATTACCACTACCCCATTTTTGTTGAAAATAGTATACACCGTCCATTCTATCACTCTTGTTATACCTAGAACTTTTCTTAACCTTCTCTCTTTCAATTTGTTGGGCATGTCATCAATCTATAGATATCCATCTTCTTGATCAACATCGCAATCCTACACTTTTTCACCACTATCTCGGAGAAAAACCAGAGATAAACTTACTCAAATGGTCCCTAGAGTCGATCACCATAGTTAGAGCATATATCAAATGCTGAGTAAACTTCAAAGAGTATTCCTTCACTTTCATATTGCCCCGGTTTAGGTTAATGAACTCTTGGACCTTAGCTTATCTTAACTCGAACAGAGACAACCTGTCCCAAAATGCAACCTCTAACTTATCCCAGACTATTGGGCTTTTTATCAACAACCCTATCGTCTTTCCATTGTTTGTTACAAATTTGAGTCACTCCCTTCCGCTGATAAGCGACAAAGTCTACACTTTCAGCTGTCGTGAATTTCATAATCTGAGTAATCTTTTGTATTCCCTCAATAAATTCTTAAGGATATTCCTCCACTCTAGAATAATAAAACTCAAGAGGGTTTATCTGAGTGAAATCCCAAACCCTAGTTGCAGTCGTATTTCCATTTGGATTGGCTTGGCTACATCTTACCAATTGTCCTAAGTAGAGTTGGACATAAAATACCGAAAAACGAATTACCAAACCGAACTGAAATTTTTGGTATTCTGTAATTTGTTATTCGGTATGGTATTTGGGAGTTAAATTTTAGAATTATGGTATTTGAGTTTGGGTTTGGTATGAGACATTAGTATGATTTGGTATTTCGTATTTCCCAAATATCGAATTATTCTTAATGAAGGTCATATATCAACATGTCAATTACTCATTAGTACAAGTTCAAAGAGAAAGTTAAAGAATAAACATAAACAACCCAAACACATATGTGTTTTAGTTTTATCAATTTGCTTTTTTTGATGTCTTTTTACTTGTTGATCTTCTATTATATCATGCATCCACATTAAAAATAGAAATAATTGGAGAAATAGTATTAACTTCATCATAAAATTGGCTACAATTTCAATACAGTATTACCGAATACTGTACCAAACCGAAGTTTAATTTATAGATTACTAAATTACCGAACCAAAATTTAAGATTTTTCTATTTGGTTTTTACTTTTAAGTAGCAATTACCGAAATACCAAAACTGAAATTTGAGAATCCCGAACCGAATATGGAACGCCCAGCCATAGTCCTAAATGGTCATAGCCTGAGCTAGCACCTGGAAAATGACCCTAAATTCAGCATGAGACACTTGCTCATTCAAGGGGTCTGTTAGAGCTAGTGGTATTGGTTGTTCCTCAGTCCTATTACTTTTAACGTAAGTTATTATGGTAGGCATGATTCTGAAAATGCAAAGAGCACGAAGTAGAAGAAAACTTTATAGAGATAAAATGTATCTCACGACTGAGGGTATGAAATAAATAAAGTATTTCCTAAAATATTTCATAGCCCTCATCCATATGTGTGGCACGCTTCACATCCATGAATAAGACTCTACTTAATGCGACTTTTAGATAACTTAAGACACTCGAAACCGATGCTTTGATACTAAATTTTTCAGGATTTGAGACTACCCCTAGTCCTAACATGATGCCTAGAACCACACGTGACCCAAAATTAACTTTATGATATGATATAACACTATAAATGCACAAGACAATAACTGCAAATATTTGAATGCGGAACTAAATTTAAATAGTCTACTAAAGTTAATGATTAGATAGACAAGATCTGAAAACATAAGCTGAAGAATAACATCTAATTGTTTGAAAGATTCTACTAAGATTAGTTTCTAGGACAAGCCCATAACTAATTCTAATGGTTTGAAACCAAAATATAATGCAAAATAACATGAAAAAGGGCATCCTTGAAAAGATGAGAACTCAAAAAATACTACTAAGCTGATCTGGAATCGTACTAGTCATAGCATGTGTATTTAACATCTGAACCAATATATCAAACAATATAGGCATAAAGTATGCGGTCGGTACTTTGAATATACCGAGTATGTAGGATATGTGTGATAAACTGTCACGACCCAAACTATCCCTAGACGTGACATGCTGAATAAAATCATAAAAGACTCTAAACATGCCACTTGACATAAGCATGGCACTAAGATAGCATCATAACTGAAATAAAGAGATAAGTGGAAAGTAAATCTCAAACGACAATCTCATATGATATCAAAATTAGAGTACAAAGACTTTATAAGCGGAAAATATCATGTCTGAGAATAAGCCTCTACTACATATGTGTGGCTATGATAAGTCCTAACTCATGAAATATTCTGAAAATTGATATGAAATAAAAGATCCCATAATGTATCCATGCCCTCGAACCATGAGATCTCACCAAAATATAGGTAAAGCTGATCAATCCACTATTAGCCACGATTGGAGAAGGATCGTCAGAACTTATATTATAAGACAATAGAGGCACAAGAGATGTAAGATGTGATCAATACTCAGAATGTACTGAGTATGAGGAAACATGCATGAGTATAACATGAGCATAATAAGTCTGAAAACATGATAATGCTTAACCAAGTAAAATATATCAAAATTTGATAATCTGAGTTCATAAATCATGTATAAGGTTAATGCAATATTCTAAAATCATATCATAAGTAGAAGTTGTGGCATATTTATAAAACATAAGTTATTTAGAAATCTTATTATTTTGTGGGAGATACCGTTAACCGACATAAACTATGTGAGCTAGAACATGAAATTTAGTGTACTGCTCTTATATCTAAAATAGAGTGTCCTACTTGATAAGGCTAGGATAATGTTCTTAAGCTTAGGTGAATCCGCTAGCTAATTTCTAATTTGAGACAATCCTATGAGGGCACATAGTTCTAGGACTTGGGTAATCGCCACAAGTCCGACTTAGTGCTAAGTAAACTCCTAATAGAAACATGTATGATAAAATCATATTCATAATATTAGTCTTTGAAATGGCAAGAATCGGGTAATACCAATTCATTCAAGAAGACTCACAATCTTAAGAATAGCTCCTTTAAAATATCATGATCTCACAACATAATCAACTTATAAGAAACACTTAAGCGAAAGCATCTAAATCATGATAATCTTTTCATAATGAGAATACTTCAATCGTAAGTAACCTAATTTCATAAAATCATGTTGACACTTTATTCGAAAGTATTCTTGAATCAGATTCTCTCTTCAATTCATAATGCATATATATCATCAAAGCATAATTTCATAATCAAAATACTCATATATCATGAGTTCATTTATAAATCATTGAAAAATATAATTTTAATCAAATCATGCATAATAAGATCAATCATGATGAAAAAATATTGAATCAATAGAATTCATACATATATCATGAAACCCTAGAATTTGGGTAAGAATCATAAAAAAGAAAGTGAGGTTTCTTTGGGACTCAATGGATGGAAAGGAATTCATTGATGAATTCTAGCTTTGAACTTGGAAGATGAGACTTGAAGCTTGAACAAACCTTAGATCACCTTGAGAGAACATTGGAGAAGAAAACTTGAGAGCTTTTGAGGTTTTGAGAGAATGAGAGTGAACGAGGAGGAAATTGAAGTGTAAAAATAATTATAGGGCTTAGGAATAGTCTGGAAACAACGTAGTTTAAGTATCTGTCACAACCCAAATTTCACATGTCGTAATGACACGTATGTTCCCAACCGATAGGTAAGCCAACCCACTAGATTTACCAATTCAATGAAATAAATAAGGTAAAACGATAAACAACAAGTAGAATATCTCAAACACTAAGTATTTCATAAATATGAAATGCGGAAAGCTATTGGTGTCATAAGTACAAGAGCTTCTAAAATAAGGTGCAAGTCTGGAACTAAATAACAAATCTAAATGTAAGAAATACCATATTTGAATACAAAACAACAAAATAAATAATAAGATAGAGGGAGGTGTGGGCTGCGGAACAGGCAAGCAGCTCACCACAACTCCAAGATAATCAAAGCTTGGACTCAGAAAGTTCCACGATATGCGCTCGTATCCAAAATTGGATCTGCACCACAAAAAAGGTGCCACAAGTGTAGTATGAGTACAAAACCACGTGTACCCAGTATGTCTCATAGACCTACAGTAAAAAGTAGTTACAGGAGTACAATAAGAAAATCAACCTTTTACTCTTACAAGTTTACACTATACTTATCAGTCAAGTTTCATCAAATATGGGTAATCAAATATCACACAATGTCCAACCACCAATAAAACAATAATCAACAAGAATAAAGGATGTAATGAGATGCAATGCAATGTGACACCATAAAATGATATGCCTCAGATGTCAAGTACTTTTTAACCATATATACATGATACTTCTCGGAAATACATCGAACGTTCATGACCCATGGGAGATTTGCAAGGTCCATATACCAACACGAACGATCTCCACGTGTCTGTATGGAAGATCTCTACACACTATCATAAAATCAAACAATCTCCAGCACAGACGATCTCCACATGCCCAACTTATAATCAAAACATCTCACAATCTCCAACACAGATGATCTCCACGTGTCCAACTTATACTCAATTTCATGTCAATGTATGTTCACAATATGATTTCAATAAAATGGTATGATGATGCATCTCATTCAATCAAATATCGGTATGATATATAATCACCTCAACTATGACAAATATACAGGTTTGATAAAGAAACACAATCACACACACAAAAAATCAAGTCAATAATACATCAGCTAATACTCATATTCTTTGACATTCTCAGATTACAATCCACATGCTATTGTAATAAACTTTCTCTTTATAACACTAGTACTCGCACCAATGCCCGTCACACCATTGGTACGAGACCCCCATCTTTCGCACTTACCCATTGTCTATTCCATTTTTAATTAGGAAAACATCATTCAACAATGTCTGAAAGTCTGAACATACCTTGAATGTCGAACACGTGTCAGAAATTCTCAAGATTTTGCTTTTCCCTTTTGTAAGGCTTCAAAATGTTCTCAATCTATCAACTATGTAATATTCCTAAGCAAACAAGTCTGTAGACACCCATATTACTATATGCCCATTCTAAACCCACAAACTCATCCAAATATATAATTCATTTTCTAGAACCCAAGCCCAAGGTTAAGCCTTAATTCCTCCAAATAACATAACTCTAATGGTGTTCATATAATACAATACACCTAATATTTAATTACCTATCCCAACATATCAAAAACTAAACTTATAACATGATAAACAATTGATATTAATCAAAATTGAATCAGTAGTGTCCATGAACCAAATCTCTTCTTACATTTAAACCCAAAATTATATGTCATCCAATGATGTGATCGTCATCACCCATAATGGCCCTAACTTCCTCCTAAGCTCGACAGTAACCAAAAGAACAAGATTTTGCCCACCTTTTTGTCGGACCCACTTTTTGTCAGACCCCAATGTCAATCATTTAAAAACAAAATATTTACTCATCAATATATAATAATAATAAATTTATGCTCATATACATCCTAGAATAGAATCACTACAGAAAACTTTAGCGGCATAAGAAATGTATATTTTACCTTAAACTTAAGCACGAGGTTTTCTTCTCACGTCCGTTCACACGGTAAGTTTCTTTCTCCTTATCTTTCCTTTTCTAAAATAATAGTTTATTTAAAGTGACAAACTCCAATAACTTATTATAATTTTATGGGCCAAGTGGTAAAGAGTATTAAATAAGTTATGAACTTGGGTCATTAACTATCAATTATATTAATTATTTAATAATATCCATCAACTAAATACTCGTAGTTAAACAAATAGTTCAAACTTTTCATTTAAAATTTACGGAAAGAGTATTTTATGCTAGAAAGAGGGCTAGTGCTCAAAACAACCTAACTAGTAAATCATCTACCACTAAAACAAACGTTCGTCCTCAAACATTAAATGAATAAAAGTAACTGAATGCTTCTACATGTCCAACTCACTCTCCTAAGTAGCCTCTTCAACCCTTCCATTGAACCATTACTCAAATAACTTATTTCGACCTCAACTTCTGAATTTTTCCATCCATATTAGTTACCAGCCTCTCCTCAAAAGTAAAACTCTAATCAAGTAACACTTAATCTCATTGAATCACCTACACACCATCCTAAATGAAACTTCTTCAACATCGAATTATGAAATATAATATAAACACCCGACGAACCAAGTGGCAAAGCAACTTGTAGCCACCTCACCAATATGTTGATCAATCTCGATAGGGACAATATACTCGGGCTCAACTTGTTATTTTTTTCAAATTTCATCACACTCTTTATAAGTGTAACCTTCAATAGAACCCACTCTTCAATCATTAACTCTAAATCACGAATCTTTCGATCTTCATATCTTTTTTGCCTATTATAAGCCATAAGAAACCTATCCTCAATCAACTTAACCTTATCCAAGGACTCCCTAACCAGATATGTGCCCCACGGCCTAACCTCAAATGCATCAAACCAATAAACTAGAGATTCACATCTCCTACCATACAATGCTTCGAATGGTGCCAACTCAATACTCGAATGATAATTGTTGTTGTATGCAACTCCACTAAAAGCAAATGTTGTCCCTAATAACCACCAAGACGATCACACACACCCGCAACATGTTTTCAAGGACCTCAATAGTCCGTTCAGACTGACTATTAGTCTATGTGTGCCAGGATGTACTAAGATCCACCCGAGTCCCAACTCCTTCGGCATAGACTGCCAAAAATGAGATATCAATTATGCTCCTCAACATGAAATAATAGATATGGGAACCCATGTAATCAAACTATCTCTCGAATAGAACACTAGACTAACTTCTCTAAATTATAAATAGTCTGAATCAACACGAGATATGTAGACTTTGTTCATCAATACACAATGACCCAAATAACATCAACCCTTACTCAAGGTCCGTGGCAACCCTACCACAAAGTCTATAGAAATCATTTCCCACTTCCACTCTAGGATGGACGTCTTTTAAGTAACACCTCAACGTTTTTGGTGTTCATACATCACTTGCTAATAAATGATACATCTTAGTAGAACTCGTATGAATTGTATACTTTAAACTATGGGCATCCTCCATGATCATTCTAGTCAACACATCTATCCAAAGAACATAAATATGATCTTTTATTCTCAAGACTCCTTCACTATTAATAATTTCCTCCCTGGATTCTTTTTGTAACACCTTGTCTCAAATATTACACAAATCTCTATCATCAAACTGTTAACCCCGAATCTGATCTAATAAGGACGACCCCGCCTCCATGTAAAACAAAACTCTACCAGATTTTTAAATATCAAGTCTCACAAAGCTATTGGCTAAGGACCGGATATTTATAGCCAAAGAAAGTTCACCCACCTGTGACAAATCTAAGTTTCCCTATACTCACTATCTTTCTACTTAATGAATCTAAATATTGATGTCATAGTCCTTGAGCAACTCAAAATCATCTTCTCTACCCAAAATTGATCTTTCTCTGATTGAGTATATATTAGAGACTACGATGATCCTTGAACAGCTCACAATACACACTATAAAAGTAATACCCTCAAATATTCAATGTGAATAGTACAACTAAGAATTCCAAGTAATAGGTAAAATAGTTCTTCTCGTGAACCATTTCAACTACTTCAAAGCATAAGCTATTACATTTCCCTTCTACATCAACACACAACCAAGACCAATCCAAGAAGCATCACAATATATGATAAAAATCCACTCCCTCCACGAGTAGAGTCAAAATTAGAGTAGTAACCAATAAAGTCTTGAGCTTTTGAAAACTCACCTCTCACAAACCACTAGAAAGCCACTTCCTTGCGGGTCAATCTAGTTAATTAGGATGCAATGGTTGAGAACCCCTCCACAAATTACCGATAATAACCCACAAGGCCTAAGAAACTCCAAATTTCAATAACTAAAAAAAGTTTGATCTAATCTCAAACTGTGTCAATCATCTTAGGATCCACCATAATATCCTCTTTGGACACTACATGTCCCAAGAATGCTAACTAACTAAGACAAAACTCACACTTTAAAAACTTCGCATAGAGCTTCTTCTCCTTCATAATTTTAAGCACAATCCTTAATGATGCTCGTGCTCTTCCTACTACGAGAATATATCAATATATCATCTATGAAGACAATAACAAAAGAATCCTAGTACAGTCCTAACACCTCATTCATCAAGTCCATAAAAGCTATTGGGGCATTCGTCAACCCAAAATCCATCACCAAAATCTCATAATTGCCATAATATGTCTGAGAAGATGTCTGAGGAATCCCCTCCACCCTAATCTTGTTCAACTGTCGTTAGTCAATACATATAAACATATATCCATATTTATTCTTCACAAATAACACTAGAGAACCCCCAAGAAGATATACTCATCCTAATGAACCCCTTTCTCAATAGATCATGCAACTTCTCCTTCAACTCTTTCAATTTGGTTGGTGCCATACGATATGGCAAATAGAAATAGGCTAAGGGTCAGGCTTTAAATCGATACAAAAAATCAATATCATGATCAGGTAGAAGACCTGATAGGTCTGTCGGAAGTATCTCTGAAAACCATGTACAATCAGAATAGACTCAAGCATAGGAGTCTCCACACTAATGTCTCGAATATGTGCTAAGTGAGTCAAACATCCTCACTCCACTAAGCGATCAGCCTTAATAAATGATATCACCCATTTTGAACTGTGACCAAGAAAATCTCTCCACTTTACTATAGGAATATCAGGCATAGCTAATGCAATTGTCTTAGCCTAACAATTCAAAATTGCATGATAAGAAGATAACCAATTCAGAATAACATAAAAAATCTATCACATATAAGTCTTTTAAATCCACTTGAGTATAATGTCTCATCAAAGTAACTACACACGATCGATATATTCGATCTACCACTATGAAATCTCCAACAATAGTAGAAATATGTACATGCAAATAAAATGACTCACATACCATATTCAACTCAAATGACGGACCCTCTTACCCTCATGCTGCTCAAATCTCTCATGTCAAAATCATCTCTAACTCTTTGGCAACATCTACAACTTTCTCTGATGGAACACCACAAGTGGAAACCTAAGAAACTCTTATACAAATCGGAATAATCAACTCTATATACCAATATTCTCACTCTCTCCCCCTCAGTAGAAAGTATTATCGAAGCGTGCCTAGCCAAGGTGTAGAATTGAACCTCATATTCAGTGACTGATATACCCTCATGTTGTAAACCATCAAACTCGACCCTCTTGCGCTCCCACTCACTGTGTGGAACAACTTTTTTTCTAAAAAAACGTGAGTAAACTGAGTCCATGAAAGTGGAAATGATCTAGCTGACCTACTATTAACGTAATCTCTTCACCATTGCTTGATAGGGCCAATCATCTGAAACACAGTGTAGTAAACTTCATAGGACTCCACAAATCCAAGATTATGCAACCTCTTATGACAACAATCTATAAATTCATACGTGTTCTCATTGAAGTTACCGGTATAAGTCGTAAAATTCATCTTTCTAACCCTTTCAATCAATTTCTACTCACCAACAATCATGACAGACCTATTAGCCCAAAATGATACAACCCAACCTCTACCTAGACCTCACTCTCTATATCTACCTCTTGCAATAATCCTAACAGTGGGTGCGGGTGCAAGCTCTCAATCTTTGATCGTTGATGCATGCGTCCTTCGTAATTGTGAGAGAATGGGACAACAAGATTGTACTCATGAGACCGTTAAACCTAGAGCTCAGATACTGAATTGTCACGACCCAAATTTCACATGTCATGATGACACTTATGTTCCCAACTGATAGGTAAGCCAACCCAAGAGTTTTACCAATTCAACAAAATAAATAAGGTGAAATGATAAACGACAAGTAGAATATCTCAAACACTAAGTTTTTCACAAGTATAAAATGCAGAAAGCTAAAATACCACCCAAAATTTTGGTGTCATAAGTACAAGAGCTTCTAAATACGGTGCAAGTCTGAAACTAAATAACAAACATAAATGTAAGAAATTTCATATCTGAATACGAAAATAACAGAATAAATAATAAGATAGAGGGAGGTGTGGGTTGTAGAACAACCAAGAAGCTCACCATAATTCTAAGATAATCCAAGTTCGGACTCAGAAAGCTCCACAAAATGTGCTCGTATCCAAAATTGGATCTTCACCACAAAAAAAGGTGTAACAAGTGTAATATGAGTATGAAACCACGTTTACCTAATATGTATCATAGATCGGCAGTAAAAAGTAGTTACATGAGTACAATAAGAAAATCATCCATTTACTTATACAAATCTACATTATACATATCAATCAATTTTCATCAAATAGGGGTAATCAAATATTACGCAGTGTCCAACCACCAATAAAACAATAATCAACAAGAATGAAAGATGTAATGAGATGTGATGCAATATGACACCATAAAATGATATGACTCGGATGCCAAGTATTTCTCAATCGTATATCCAAGATACTTCTCAAAAATATATCGAGAGTTCATGACCCATGGGGGACTCGTGAGGTCCATATACCGACACACATGATTTCCACGTGTCTGTGCGGTCAATCTCAACGCACTATCATAAAATCAAACAATCTCAGCACGGACGCTCTCGACATGTTTGTGCGGACGATCTCAATGCACTATCATTAAATCAAATAATCCCTGCATGGACAATCTTCACGTGCCCAACTTATACTCAATCTTATGTCAATGCATGTGCACAATATGATTTCAATCAAAAGGCATGATGATGCATCTCAATCAATCAATTATTGGTATGATTTATAATCACCTCAACTATTACAAATATATGGGTTCAATAAAGAAATGCAATCACACACAAAAAATCAATTCAATAATACATCAGCTAATGCCTACATGCTTTGGCATTCTTAGATTACAACTCTCATTGTATAGTAATAAATTTTCCCTTTATAGCACTGGTACTCGTACCAATGCTTGTCACATTATTGGTACGAGACCCCTATCTTTCGCCCTTACCCATTGTCTATTCCATTTTTAAATTTTAATTAGGAAAACATCCTTCAATGAAGTCTTAAAGTCTTAACATACCTTAAATGTCAAACATGTGTCACAAATCCTCACGATTTTGCTTTTTCTTTTCGTAAGGCTTTAAAATGTTCCCAATCTGTCAAATATGTAATTCTCGTAAGCAAACAAGTCTGTAGACACCAATATTAATATAATTAATTTTCTAGACCTCAAGCCTAGGGTAAAGTCTTAGTTCCTCCAAATAACATAACTCTAATGGTGTTCATATAATACAATACACCTAATATTTAATTACATATCCCACTATATCAAAACTAAACTTATAATATGATAAACATTTGATATTAAACGAAATTGAACCGATGGCGGCATGAACCAAAGCTCTTCTTACATTTAAACCCAAAATTATATGTCATCCAATGATGAGATCATCATCACCCATAATGGCCCTAACTTCCTCCTTAGCTCGATAGTAACCAAAAGAACAAGATTTTCCCACCTTTTTGTCAGACCCCAATGACAACCATTTAAAAATCAAATATTTACTCATCAATATATAATAATAATAAATTTATGCTCATATACATCCTAGAATAGAAAAACTAGAGAAAAACTTAGCGGCATAAGTAATGTATCTTTTACCTGAAACTTAAGCATGAGGTTTTCTTCTCATGTTCGTTCGCACGGTAAGTTTCTACCTCATCCTAATAATAGTTTATTTAAAGTGACTAACTCCACTAACTTATTATAATTTTATGGGACAAGTGGTAAAGTGTCACGACCCAAGCCTAGGGCCTAGACGTGACCGGCGAATGGGGAACCCGAAGGAACCCCAAACAAGCCTCATAGCGTATCATTACACATCCTTGGTCGCGGAAGCAATTAAATGACCAAGAGAAATAAGCATAATCAAGGGG